>JAXGGA010003926.1:0-95273 GCA_038373865.1 Uloborus plumipes | reverse complement strand
CCCTGGTTAAAGACAGTGCTAGTAAACAGTCATACAATTCGAATGGAATTGTTAGCTGTTCAATAAAAATTGATCGTGAAAGAGGTATTCGACTTTCACCAATTCTTGAAGTATATTTTATTTTACTGAAGAAAGATAAAATACAGTTCAAGAAGATTATTTGCATTGACGCAACCAGAAGTTCTTTTTTTGAGGGGGAGGGGGGTTCATACACAATCTTCAATATCTACATTAACATACTAGGATTGGAAATCACTGCTCTTGGCTATGAGCTCCGAAACGGTTGCTTCTAAAAACCGTTTTCTACTTGTACACCTGGTCCTTTGTGCAGTAAATCTTGAACTGTACATATGAAAACGAAATAGATACATAAGTAGTAGAATTCGGAGGAAGATTTTTATCATAGCATTTCGTACTACACGTGATACATTGCAAGGACACTGCAAATTGAGAGACTACTTGTAGTTATATACTTAACTAAATCACAATTGAACATTTAAAATAGTAATGAGATTCATAGTTGGTGAAAAAATAAATAAAAAGTCGTTGGAAGGCATAAAGAGCCAAAAAAAAGGGGGGGGGGAGTGGAAAAAAGGCAATAGCAAACGAACGAAACAATAACGAAAGAACAAAAAAGAGAACAATAAATCATACGTTGCAGAAAGAACTAAACTATTACCTAGTTCTAAAAAGTCGAAAATCTGAATATATATTAAAGTTATTTAAAAAAAATAACCCGTTGATAAAGGGATTGTAGCTTTAAAAATCGTTATCATAAAAAATAATCTGCTGTAGATTATCTTATCTTTATTAATCGATAATCGGTACTTGGCCAATCCACCGATTCGTGCATCTTTATCTATTATCACAATTTGTTTAGTCATTCCATATAGTACTAGAGCATGTAATATTATCAATAATGTTTACGCACGAGATGCATGCAAATAAATTAAAATTTAAAAAACAAAATCGTTTAATAACAGTATAAGGGCGCTTTTACACTTGACGACACGACAACGACGAAAGTCGGACGGTAATACTGCAACGATAAGTACGGTGTCGTATCGTCTATAGCACTGCTTTTCCACTCAAACGATATCGTTTTCCCCAAAGGGTAATTTTCCACCGCATTTCATTTCGAAACAGCACTGTGTCGCACGTATATTATTAAAGCTGCTCAATTTAACAGATTACAACTACTATATTTGCTTTGCCTCATGAGAAAAAGAAAACAAATTAAGAGGCGGTATTGGGTGCAGGATATTTTTAAAGAAAGTTACATTGTAGGCGAGTTTTATACACTTTTCAAGAAATTGCGAAAAGATTTTAGGTGATTTTAAATATTTTTACTAAATTTACAAAGAATAGTAAAAATTTAAAATCTGGACAAGGCTATTTAACACAAGTAGTTTAATCTAAAGTGTATAATATATTTTTATAGTTACGAACAATGCTCTTTGAACTTACCTGTTTCTTTCTTGTCTGTAGAAGTTTTGCCGTCATATTCCTCATCTAAAAACTTCTTCCCGGGCTTTTTCCCTGTGAATTTTGTTTTTGTGTAAAATATATCGCTTATCCCATAGACACGGTCTCTGCTCAATTAATTCACACAAAACAGACACGTCAAACTTGAATGCCATGACTACTGTGTTGCTCATCGAAGAAAGTTCAGAATGAAAATTTAATCTTTTTTGAAGCATTAAAAATCGTCTGCGCTACAATTAATGAAACAAAGTATAAAATACAATGATTCAAATCTTTTATTGCTACATCTTTTATCAATCGTCTGCAAATTGAAGCTTATATTTTATTAATGCAGAGATGTCGAATTTAAACGCCATTGCTTTCGTTCGAAGAAAGTAAACAGATGGATGAATATCGTCCCGACTTTAAAGGCGAGACGGATGTCATCCGACACGAATGGGACGACAAACGACAGCGTTCGGTCGGAGACGGCACAATCGTCCTAGAATCGGGAGATGGAAAAGCGCATAGCATATTTCAATGCATTTTGCGTGCTCCAATGTCGGATGACGACAATCGCTTACGGTTTATCGTTGCCGTGTCGGTAAGTGGAAAAGCGCCCTAACTGTATCAGGAACATTTTTCTATCAAATGTAAAAGACTAAAAAATGTGCTTATCCTAGTTTTGTAAAAATATTAAGATCTATAGCAAAATTTTGGTGTAATTATCGAGTCTGATTGTCTCACACGTGACTGTGGAATGTCCCGATGGCATAAGTTCAAGTTTTAGCACGGAGCCAAGAATTTAAAACTCAGTTTAGTATTAAAACATTAACAGTCCGTTTAACAAAAATGTTGCTCAGATATGTTTAAAAGATTTTTTTAAACTCTTTTTTAAATTCATTAATGGTTTCTTCTAATTCATTTTACTAACAAAGTCAAAAATACCATGATATAATGAGAGAAAAAGAAAAAAGAATAAAGTGTATTTGGGAAAAAAATGTTTACGCAATTCATCTAACCTGTTACCCATCAGCGGAGTTAGAATTTAATTATTAAAAGTGAATTAATATTCAACTAGTAATTGTTTGACTTTTTAATCTAGTTGTCAATTGCAATCGAAAATTCAAGTTTAAATGCAAGGTTAACAGCAGAAAAACAGCAATTTCTCACGTAGTACATGAAATGGTGTCGTGAACTTTTGTTGATTTTTTCAAATTAAATATACAAATGAACAGGAAAAATGCAAAACTTAAAAGATATGAGTGAGAATGACGAGTTTTGAGCTAAAACAATGTTTTAATTTCTGCAGTTAATTGCTTTTTCTTAATGAGCAGTATGTGCATTTCCTTCTACATGACTATTCCGCAGGCTAAAGACTCCTGGGAAATTATAAAAAAAAAACGATACGATGGGCTTGGCGACTTGCTTACATTTCAAATTTGCAAAAAAAAAAGAAAAGTATCGGTTTCGTCGCCACCATATTTGCTCCTCATTCTTCAACAAATTTATGGACATTTTAAATGCATTTTCCCAAATATATTCGGCCTATTATTTTGAATTTTAAAGGAGCTTTTAATGCGTGTGCTAATTTTACTTTAGCTACCAGCTTGTTGGAACTCTCAGCTACAAGGACATCTGCCTCCAGCTTGGTTTCTGTTTATTTCAGACTGTTAACCCGTTCGGGACGGCAGCCCGCAGAAGAAAACGCTCTCTCAGGCCGGCAGCTGTTACCGCGAACTGCACTCACGGGCCGGAGCATTTTCTCCCACTAAGCCTAATTCGCGGTTTCGAAAACTACGCATTACATAATAATCGATAAAATGTACACTTTTCATAGAAATGACACCATTTTTGAAGATGAGATTAAATATAACATATTTTCAATCATAACCAAAAAAAATCAATAAACTAACTGATATTTAACATTAAAAATATAATTTTATTGTATTTTTCTACAACTAAAACCACCTAAATTAAACACTAAATATTGACACTAAATAGAAAAGAAACATGAAAAATCTTCACACTTAATATCATGACACACATTAATAATGAGGATTATTGCAATAGTTAATATTGTAAAGCGATATGAAAAATTTCAAAACACGGATCGATGCAGAGACCGACATTGCACATTTTGCATTCGTAACCAGTTTCACGTCTTTTATTGTGCTTTGAACAAACTGCACATCTCCTTCGAAGCTTTTTTCCATCTTTTCCAAATGAATACTAAAGTAAAACCTAAGTTAGAATGTCTCCCATAAAAAGCCCCATCCTTAAAACAGAACCGAAACTATTAACGCTTTTAAAATGAATTAATACGCTCTTCACCACGTGTTGCAGCCTAATAAATCTCAGACACTTGATATTCCCCTCTCTAACGTCAGAGAAATATATATAAAGGAACCAGAGCAATCTTTTGAAAAAAAAAAGTGAATAAGCAACGCCTGCCTTCATCACGTGCTTCTTTTTGAACCGCTTGTGTTTCTGTTTTCATCACCGCGAACCCAATAAATCTCTCAGATTCACATAGCCTCTGTTCTGACGTCAGAGAGATATCTAGAAAAAGGAACCAGAAAAATCTAATGAAAAAAAAGTGGATAAGTAACGCCATCTGATAGAAGTATTTCGTTCCAAAAGTGCGCCGTAAATATGCGACGGTCGGCCCTGAAAGACATTTTTCGCTGTCGTATATTTACGTCGGTCGGCCACGTAGGGCAGCTCGCGCTGTCGTACATTTACGACGCTCGTCCCGAACGGGTTAAGTCTATAATATGGACGAAACTGCAGTCCCTGGTTAGCATAACCGGGCTGTCGGGTTAGAAAAAATAATTTACGGTATCGCGACAGGCCCGTCATTTCGAATTTTTCTAGGGGGGGGGGGGCAAAGGGTATGGGCCTACTGTAAATTATCCCAAAAATTGCAAAAACATCGCGCGCTTACATGTAAATACATTCGTTTCCCAAAATCACGGAGGCAGTTGACCCCCCTGACCTCCCCTCCCCCCTAGATGAGGGGCCTATATCGTCGAATAAGTAGTTTTCATCTAACTGTTCCCACACATGGCAGAAAAAACAAGAGCTCCCAAGCAGTAATTTACTGCTTCCAATGAAAGTTCCCAATAGCGATAAATTCATTATATCACCATTATACACCTCTGACTGACATCTAAATCAACACTTCCTTGAAAAAATGAACGGTCGTTTTTACAGTAGAATACTGGCAGCTGAGGTTCTTATTTAAAACTAACATGCACAGTAATAAACTGTAAAACTAGCGATTTTTCAGTTTGTTGCCGTAAAGTTTGGCTGTATTGTACTATATAATAACAACAGTATAATACTGGCAGCAGAGGTTCCAGTTTAAAACTATAAAATGTACTGTGATAAACTAAAATTAGCAATTTTACAGATGAGTACTGTAAAATTAGAAATTTTAGTTTAGTACTATAAAATTAACAATTTTTAGAAAATTAATTGTATTGTACTGTAAAAACAACATTCATTCTTTACAGTGTTGTAATTTTTGTGTAATTACCAACTTGAACTTGTGTTCTAAAACGTATTCCTTTGTTTTCAGCAAAAGGCAAAAAAGGGCTTGTGGATATCATCTCTGCTGGCACAAAACAAGTATGGAATCGAAAGTTCCCTAACACACAGATGGAAAAACTGAAAGCTGTCATCAAAGACAAGTACGGAGTGAAATTCGGTCAGTTATTTGAAATATCATTCTATAATCAATCATTCTCTAGTCGGGATATATTCCGAAAAATATTCTGAACTAATTAAAAATACATACAATCATTATATTCGGAAAACATCATTTTAAACATTAAATGTTATTTATGTTGATTCATATGTTGAAAAAAAATTATACGTTGAAAAGAAAATTTTGCAAAACTTTTTTCTGGCACTACAAAAATAAATTATTTAACAAAAAGTATCTACTGAATCAATTTAGCATGAGAGGTATCTATAATTGAGTTATACTATTTATATTGTTGAAAATTTGTTTTAGAACCTTATAATCAAAAGATAATATCATTGAATTGTCAATGAAATATTTTATTTTATCAAATCTTTAAAATTTTGTTGAAATACAATTGTATTAAACAGAAAACTACTTTTACTTCTTCGTAAACCAAGTACTAAATTTAACATTTTTGTGCAAATTGCACAATTTACAGTTTGTATCAAAATCTCGATGATAGTTCTGGAAAAAATGATGTTCTTAGGGAATAATAAAAAAAAAGTTTTGGTGCTAAATAATTAAATGTTAATGCATTTATTTGAAAATAATTGTAATAGGGTAAAACTAATGTATGTTCCTTTTTGCACAAACTCAAATTTAATCTAAATAAATCAGTCATGAAAAATAAATTTAACAAAGAGTAAATACGTATTTGAAACTCCATAGTAAAACGCCTTGCTGATACAAAAAATGATTTAAGTTACATCCTCAATGGGAAAAAAAACTACAAATAATAACATTTAGTTAAAAAGTTTTTTTTATTTGGACGGAAAAATAAATCAGAACTTTAATGTACCCCCGTACTAAGCACCGAAGATGTATCTGTACTTTTTATTAAAATTGACCCATTGTTATCAACTTATTGCATTCTTTGTAACATGTTTTATTTAAGTACAATGCTTTATGGTCATTTGTAGATGCAGTGAATATTTAAAACAAATCTTCGAAGATTATACGGCATATAAATCAAATAAATGGAAGCGTAAAACTTTAATAATCCATTTCTCACTTTAAGACCAGCTGCAGATACGACTTTGGTGCTTAGCACGATAGCACGTATATTAAATAAAAATACGAAATACCTCACTGAGACTATTTTCAGTTTTTATTGTGAATAATAATAATAATAATAATAACGGTAGAAAACTTTTAATCATTCTGGGAAATTCACATCTTTAACTGGGAAGCTGGGCGTAGTCGATTTTGTGAATTAAAGCGGTTCTTTGAACTGTGTAACCTTAAACCACTTATTGTTTCCTGTGAAAATATCTAATTGACTGAAAGGATATTATAATTTTTCCTTACATTAAGCAAAATAAATGACGAGTAAATGTGTTACAAGGTAAAAAAAGTTTCAAATACAAAAGAGAAAATAGCAACAAAACCTTTAGGTTTTAGAATTGTTTATCAACCAATAATACGTAGTAATCTGATTTCAGATTTCAACCCACATACAAAGCTGAATATAATTGAATCCTTTAGTTTTAAAATAAAAGCTAACAAGAACAATTACCGTTCATTAATGTAACTCAATTTAAATTACATTCCCCATAGCTGCTGACAAGTATTTCGTTAAACTTTTCAACAATTTAAAAAATGCATTTTGAAAAATATTTGTAGATCAGCTATTAAAATTAGCAATTCAAATAAGGATTTCATTGACATAACCCCATACAGAAACCATCGCTTTTCACCCATTACAGCTAGAACTTTATATTTTTATAACAAAAATAATTTTTCACCTAGAACAAAATATTACAAGATGAGTATCATTTTGAAAATAAATACTTTTGTTATTATATGCTTTAATCTTCAGAAGAATCCTTTTCCTGACTGAAGTAGAATAAAAGTAGTGCTAAAAACAGCGTAATAAATGGAGAAATTTTTTTTTGCTCTTAAACAGATTACAGTTTGAATCAAAGAAAGCTTTAAATACATGTGCTATTTGAAAAGTTTCAAATGCTCAAAATTCAAAAAATTATGATTGCTTAAGCTCAATCTCGAAATTATTTTGCTAACTTTAGTAGCAAAATTGCATTTTTGATTATTATTATTTTTGGAAAAACTTACATAGCGGAATCGGCAACATTCTGACGGAAAAAGTAACTTAAGAAATAATCATTAAAAATAGACCCGAGAGTTCCTTATTATTTATTGGTTTATTTATTCAGTTTTCTCTTTTTTTTGGATTTAAGAAAATATCGTTGTAACATCAATCCCATTAAAAATACGGTTGATGGGCAAACGCTCCTGGGTAGTCCTTTCTTTTTTTTTTAATTCAACTAATCATGCACACACACACAACCAAGATAAGTAATGTAAACCTCATCTCTTGTATGTATAATTCCCGAAGTATACGCGAATGTTTTTTTTGGGGGGGGGGGTATCCAAATACATGTTATAGTCAATCCAGTTGGTCAACAATCAATGATGGGATCTTGGAAATCCCCCCCCCCCCTTATAGCCAAGAAAAGAACCAGTTGCTGCCTTTCTCCTCACTATTAGCCACGACTGCTTATAAAAGCCATTTGCACCTATTTAAAGTTGTTCCGAGCCCAATTTGCAATTTTACAGTATCTGTGAGGAACTGGATGCAGTACCTTGAGTGTAGTAGCCAGCGTTAAATGCTGGATCGCTGTCAGAATTATTAGGAATCAAGACATTAACTAAATTTATAGACTATACTGTAGACTGCTTTTGTTTTATTATTACTTTTTTCATTGCTTATTTATTTGTTTAGATGTTATTGTTCGCTTCTGCTTTCTTATGCCTTCTCCGGTAGTGTTCGGAAATATATAATAGGAAATAAAAAAGTTTGTCTCCTAACTCAATCAAGCAATCTTAAACAGGAAGACTAATTAAAACTTCAATGCTCGTACATTTCTTTAAGTATAAAAAAGTTAATGTTCTGGTTACAAATACACGGTATAGCCAATTCAGTAAGCTCGCTTATCCACCAGCTCAATCAAGTATTATTATCAATCAAGCTAAGTACAGTCAAAATACGTAGTTAAAAGTTAGATATTCGTACCTCTTGAAGTAGTGCTAGGTACACAAATATGAAGAAAATCCGTTTCAATTGGCAATTTGTCTGTTAACCAAATCAATCATGCGTAATCAAGAAGGATAATTTAAGTTTAAATATATTTGTATACTTTCTTAAATGCAGTGGATTCCGGTTAATAGAATCAGTGTTTTTTGAGTCAACCGTTTTAATGAAGCATATCGTGAAAAACAGCACAAAATCGAGCTTTATTAAACTAACCGCTTTATTAAATCAGCCGCTTTGTTGAATGAAACATTTTAGAACAAACGTGATTCATATAAGCAGCGGCCACTGTATACAAAAATCAGCACACAAATACAAAATTTAGAAAATTCAGTTCACTCGTTCGTCCATCAATCCAATCAAACCTGTGCATTGAAGATGAGTAACTAAAGCTTAAGTGCTCGAATTAAACTGCAAGCTCACGCTAATTGTATTTCTTGATCAATCATCCATACCGAAATAAAGAGTTCAAGCCCAAATTGAGCAACAAATAGGTTTTATCTTGCTAACGAATCCGTTACTTAATAATCCTACACGACCGCTGTCGTTGTTAGAGCGAAAATTAAAACGGAAATTCCTCCGATTTCGATCGAGGCATGATAATGATCTGGAAAAGGAATTCGGCCAGAGTAACTTCGGCGGCACGTTCTTGGTTCAAACCAGTTGTTAAACTTGACACTTATTGTAACTCTGGAGATATGTTTATCGGATGTGTCAGTTTTTAAACGTTTCCCAATGAAGTTTGATTCTTTTCGTATAGCATTTGTTTTGTTTAATCGTACAATGTTGATATGATTAATTGTTAGACAAGATTTTTGTTCATTCTATTTCAAACTAGCTGCATTGCACGGTCTACCTCGAGCATAAAAGTTGTGTCGAGTGACGCATGTTCAACAATCAGGCTTAATTAAAAGGAAAAAATACTTCAACATTCCCCATTAACGTGTAGAAAAGAACAATTTTATAACTTGAAATTTAAATTTAAAGATCTTCGGATTTTTTTAAGCTCCAAAATATCAGTCATTGCTACTAATAGGTGCACATATTCCGGCAGTTTCTCTATGGAATCCAACATCTGGTTCTCTGGAATCCAACATACTCCCAATGTGTGAATTCCTGAGCATCAAAAGATCTCTACTCCAAATATAGCTAAAATCCGACGGAAACTAGATTTGTATAAGGAAAATGCAGAGAGAGAGAGAAAGAGCCATACACGATCTTTTTTGTAGAAATACACTCAGGCACATTGAAAATAGCGACCCAAGAAGAAATCGTCGGATTAATCAGCGACTGCATCTATAGTGGTGCCAAGCCAGATCAATATGGAATGTCACAGATTGGCAAAAAGTTGTGTTTAGTGATGAGTCTCGGTTTGTTTTAGGGACTGATGATAACCGTGTACGGGTGTGGAGGCGCCCAGGTTAGCGGTGCAATTCCTCCCGCACTGTTCTACGTCACACTGCCCGCACAGCTGGTGTAATGGTCTGGGGGCCATATCCTATATTACGTTGATGATATTCTTCGACCCCATGTAGGACCTTTCCTAAATGGTCTCCCAGGGGCAATTTTCCAGCAAGATAATGCTCGTCCGCATACAGCAAGAGTTGCTCAAGACTTCCTACGTCATTTTCAGACTCTTCCATGGCCGGCCCGCTCCTCCAACTTATCCCCAATAGAGCATGTGTGGGATCAGCTAAAACGTCAGATGCCATCGTGTCACTCTGTGCGTGATTTGGAGTTGGCTGTTACAAATCTGTGGGCCCGTCTACCTCAGAACAACATCAGGCGTCTAATCAACTCAATGCCGGACCGTGTGGCGGCATGTATTGCAGCTAGAGGTGGTCCAACGCACTATTAAAGTTGCTCTGTATTTGTGTCCTTGCACACCCTGTATTTGTTCAATTGTCTTGATTTTTAGATCAAGTGAATCTCTCATCTGTATCATTATGTGTATTAAGTTTCATTTCAATCCGATGCTTTCTTCTTGGGTCGCTATTTTCAATGTGCCTGAGTGTACATTTTGAGTTCTACGGGTAAAGCACACAAAACGAGTTTCGCTAAAACATTAACATTCAAAGCTAAATGACAAACTTAATTATATGATTCTTTTTACAACCATGTTTGATCGAAGATTGACACATAAGTCAATCAGATGAAAATCTTTGCAAACGATTACTTATTATTAAACAGCAACAAAATACTTAGTTTTTCGTATCAACTCAGTCTACCTCCGTTAGAACGCACTCCAAGGGACCTTGATATCCCTTCGTCTTATTCGAAGAACGACGAACAGGTTGTCCACTCCAATCGTGGACCAATAGCTAATTTCTAAACCGTTAGAGATAAGCATATAGTTTATTTAGGAAAAAATCTCCAAATTATGAAAGGAATTTTGGGTCTATTCAATGTTTTTCAAAAAATCAAATTTTGAAAGAGTTACGAAATTTAAATTTTTATACAGCCCCTCAGTCCTATCAATCATATTTAGTAAAACATTCTTGACACTGTAACGTTTAAAACTAAAAAAAAAAATCACTCTTCTACCACAAAAATTGACCGAGTTATGACGTTTTGAAAAATCAAGATTTTGAAGGATTTCGCATACGGTCCCTTGAGCGATCTCTCGATGACGTCATGAAACAATGCAAAATCTTGATTTTTCAAAACGTCATAACTCGGTCAATTTTTGTGGTAGAAGAGTGATTTTTTAGCCTACTTTCCCGTTAAAAATAAAAGAGACGAAAAAAGCATTAAAATTGGCTTAATGCATCTAAAAAATGTCGCCAAGTCCAAAAAATATCGCCAAGTCCAAAAAATATCGCCAAGTTCAAAAAATATCGCCAAGTAAAAAAAAGTCAAAAAGAAACAAAAAAATGAAATAAATATCGAAAAATTAAAAATTTGAAAGTAGCGTATTGAGATGGGGAATTTGTGCGTCGGTCGGTCTGTCTGTCTGTCTGTCTGTCCCCCCCTAATAACTTTTGAATGAACATTCCGATTTGGACAAACTTTTTTTTGTTGGAAAGATCTCGGCGAGTACAGCTCATTCCCATATTTGATTTTTTGATTTGAACAATTTTTGGTTCAACTTTGAGCCGTTCAAATAACCGGTCCCGCGATACTAACTTTTTAATGAACAGTCCGAATTGAACAAACTTTTTTTTTGTTGTAAAGAACTTTTCAAGGATACTTCATTCCCGTATTTACATTTCCGATTTGAACAATTTTTCGTTCAACATTGAACCGCTCAAGCAAGCTGTCACCCCTAATAACTTTTGAGTAAACAGTCCGAAAAAAAAATGACTGACTGTGCAGACGATTTTTTGTTTATTTATTCATTTGTTTTATTGAATTTATTATTATTATTATTATTATTATTTTTGGCAGACGATTTTTTTTTGTAACAAAAATGTTTCATTCACGAGAGCATTTTATTCTTTATTTATATTTAACAACTGGCAACGGATTAAAAGTGAAATTCGAGACATTTTATCAACGGACGAGTTTTTTTTTTTCTTTTTTTTTTTTTCTTTATTTTTTTTCTTTCTTTGATAAAATGTGTTTTGATGTACTTTGTACTTGTAATTTTTTTTGAAAGCAATTGAGGAATTTTTCTACGGCAGAACTGTAACAGTTACATTCTTTAAAAGGTGCGACAAAGCTTTATTTATTCATTTATTTACTTTTTATGTGTCTATTTCATCTGATGAGAGGGGTATATTTTGCTTTTAGAAATCAGCTTCAAGTGCTAAAAAGGTATGTTTGACATAATTTTTAGTCTTAGATAATCAAGAGAATAATGATCAGATGCTAGAATGCCGATGTCGATGTACGGGAAAGTAGGCTCGTTTAGTTCTTGACAGAACTTCTTGTTTTTAGTTTTAAACGTTACAGTGTCAAGAATGTTTTACTAAATATGATTGATAGGACTGGGGGGCTGTATAAAAATTTAAATTTCGTAACTCTTTCAAAATTTGATTTTTTGAAAACATTGGATAGACCCAAAATTCCTTTCATAATTTGGAGATTTTTTCCTAAATAAACTATATGCTTATCTCTAACGGTTTAGAAATTAGCTATTGGTCCACGATTGGAGTGGACACCCTGTATAGGGATCGAAAATGTACTTCGTCTTAGAAGTGATTCGTTTTAAGCGTATTTGAATCAGTGCGGTTCGCCTGTATAGTTGTTCGACGACTAGTTATTTATCCCCCATATAAGTAGATTACATTCTTTTTTTTTCTTTTTTTAATAATTTATCTAAAGCTTTATCTAAAGTTTGCTTAAAATGAGTTAAAAACATATAGGGTGAGTTCTGGTAAGTGCGTACCCTTTTTTTCAAAGTTCATGTTCTCAGGGATGCTGCTCTGTTGAAAAATCTTGTACACACACATTTTTTTTTAGTTTTCTTTCCAGATCCTTTCCTAAGATTTTCAAGCATATAATATGTCAAATAAACTATAAGCATAGGTTTTGTGACCTGGTTTATGACACCTATTCTAAGGTACGCACTTTCCCTACCTAGCGGGGTAAGTGCGTCTACCTTAAATTATGTGAATATGAGCAGGAAAAAACTTCTAGCACATATTAAATATGTTAGGTAGTTGCCTTGGGATAATTCCTAATACTAGAGATCAGCACTTGCTTGCATGGATGAAACGCAATCAGTGATATTCCCCGTGTCTTGCGAACAACTGTGATTTGAAGATTGAGAGAGTTGTGTTTGTGATTCTTCCTCTGTCCTTTTAATAAGACCAAGTGAGCAAATGTAAGTTGCTTTCATTTAGTAATAATCCCTCATAGTCTACATAATTTATTTTGGTTTAATACATTAATCAGTCTGTGTTTAAGCCAGGGTTCGCACTTACCCCTTCTTAAATGTAAGATGAGACATGTGCGTCCAATAGCTTTGTTGTAAGTGCGTAACCCTGTGATTTTTCTTTAATTCTATTTGTATGGTAGATCGTTAGGTGACCTGAGTGAACATTTCGTTTTTTTTCTTTTTTTTTTTTTTGAATAAATACGGTTTAAAAATATTTTTCTTATTAAAATCAGCAGCAGTAAGAAAAAACACAAAATAAAGAGCAAAAAAAAAGAAAATAATTGATCATGATGTGATACTTGTACTTTTTTTTTTATTGTACAGTCAAATAGTTTTTCACAAGGTGTTCTTAATTTTGTTGTTTTTTGAATCAGTTGGTTCCTTATTTAGTGTTTCACTTAATTTCATTGCTTCATTTGTCATTATGGTTTAAATTAAGTATAGCTTATGATCGCTATTTTCAACGAAAAATTTACTAACTGATATCTAAAAGCCAATATATTTCAGAGGTAATGAATAAAATTGAAATCTTATGCCGCATTCAATATTAATATAAATACTTGATGGAAATGACGTCGGATTTATAATCGGTTTATAAAAGAGTTATAAGCAAAATTAAAGGTGAATTACGAGAGTCGGATTTTCCACGTAATGGTACACACTTGCCGCATCATAATGGTACGCACTTGCTCCGCATAATAGTACGCATATGCCTCATGATAGTGGTACGCACTTGCCCCATCATAATGGTACGCACTTACCCCCACCTTAATTTAAGGAAAGGGAAAGTGCGTACCGTCATATAAACTAATTTTAGTTAGAGTATTTGATCAAAATACCCCATGTATGTTATTAGTAGCTATTACTCAAAAGAAACAATTTGCATTTCTTGACTTCAGTTGCTTGGTATAACTACAAGAGAATCTGAAACAAAACCTTCTCAATCTTTACTTAAGAGTTTTTTTGAAGACATTTAAGTTATCCCTGATTGTGTTTCGTCTATTGAATCCAGGCCTGAGTTCTACCTATTGAAATTATCATTAGACAGTTATCTAACATAGTCGATGTGTTGCAGAAGCCATTTCAAGACAGTGTTCATATAATTCCCAGTGGACGCACTTACCCCGTGGACGCACTTACCAGAACTCACCCTAATGTAAGGTGCTACACAAATTTCTAACAATTAAGAACCCATTCCAATACAATGAAATAAAGAATGACGTTACTCAAAACTAAAGTTTCACGAGAATAGCTAACTAATGTAGTAAATTTTAGGCATAATCTATAATTTTTTAAAATAATAGTCAGAAAACACAGAGACAAAAATAGTGAGATAAAAAGTAAGAAAATAAAATAGTATTTATACTCCATTATTCATTATACTCAAGTAAAAGCTGTATATGTCAATATGTCCTCTTGCATGTTTGTCTGTGTGTCTGTGTTTTGCGTAGCGCAAAGTAAAAATTTTAATAGTTATTTTAAAATATCTGATATTAAACTAAATCTGAATTTTAAAAGGTTATTCCATATAAAATCAACAAATGTTCAGAAATTTTCGTGCCGCACCATTTTTGATTTTGATGATATTTGGTAGGTAATACGCACTAATATTCTGTACCTCCGAACTGTTTTATTTTTTTCTCAAAAAATTTTTATTTTCGAGCCATTTTTTGCTCCGGCGATGAGTAAAATTTGGCATTTTTGATCTTTTTTCTAAGAGCACTAGTAAATTTATTTAAAATGGTAGAAAGATCAAACATGACTTATTTTAAAGCTAAAAGAATAAACTTTGATTTGTGTATAAAAAGAAATGGTTTAAGTTAAGCCAAAATATTAATTTTTCCGGGTCGATTCGCGGTTCAAAAAGCGCCGTTTTCGTCATTTCAAGCATGAAAAAGTATATGAAGGACTGGCAGTGGGGTTCCAATTTTTTTTCTCTTGCACCCAGGTATATATACTAGAAGAAAAGAAAAGAATAAGATCATAGCAGTAATTCTTCGTTATGAAAAAATTGCTTAAACTTGAGAAAAAATGAAAATTGGTAGTTTTCACTCCCCAAAAACGGCCTGTGGAACAGGTAGTAAAAATTTACAAATGCATAGAGTAAGAAGGTGTTACAGTACCCTTTAAAATGAAACAAAAACTGTCTTGTTATTCCAAGGCATTAGAGAGATATAAGCTTTTAAACTATGAGAAAAAATGAAAAATATCCTTTTTCACTCCCCAAAAACGGCCTGTGGAACAGGTAGTAAGAATTTGCAAATACATGGAGCAAGAAGATATTACCTTGAACTTTAAAAGGAAACAAAAACTACCTTGTTATTCCCAGGCATAAGAGAGATATAACCCTCTGAAAATTGAAAATTTATGCAAAAAATTTTTTTTTGCATAAGTTAAAGCAATTATGAACATAAAGTCTTTTCATGCAAGAACTGCAAGAGAAAAAATATGTATCCCCATTAAATATATAGTTTAAAATACATCGTAAAATGTTTAATTTATTTGTGACGTAGAATCATCTGAAAAAGTTATACTTAAAACGTTTTTTAGTGTTTCTGTTATCAGAGTTTTCTTTTAATTTGTAATGGGATGTACAACTAAATATTATGAAGATAAACTCTAAAAAATAATCAATTAGCAAAAATCCCTTTTAGTTGTAGCTGTTTCGAAAAGGATGTAGAAATTTCGGATTTTGTGCAAAAAATTGTAATTTCATTCAAATGTAAATGTAAAACTAGAAACTTCTTAGCGACATGCAATTAAATTTTAAAACCAATTTTAATTGATGTGTGGACAATCGGATCACTGGCTTTAAGTACAACTTTTTCCAATGTGTCAACATTACAAATAAATTACAGCCATTTTACGATATATTTTGAATTATAGATTTGATGATACATATTTTTAGAGTTCTTGCATGAAAAGACTTTATTTATGTTCATAATTGCTTTAATTTATGCCAAAACAATCTTGATTGAATTTTCAATTTTCAGAGGGCCTTATCTCTTTGATGCCTGGGAATAACAAGACAGTTTTTGTTTCGTCTTAAAGGTCAATGTAACACCTTCTTCCTCCATGCATTTGCAAATTTTTACTAAGTGTTCCACAGGCTATTTTTGGGGAGTGAAAAGGGCCATTTTTGATTTTTTCTCAAGTTTAAGGGTTTTTTTGTAATATTCATCTTACTTAGAGGGCCTATATCTCTTTAATGCCTTGGAATAACAAGACAGTTTTTATTTCCTTTTAAAGTTCAATGCAATACCTTTTTGCTCCATACATTTTCAAATTTTTACTAACTATTCCACAGGCCGTGTTTGGGGAGTGAAAAAGGATATTTTTCATTTTTTCTCATAGTTTAAAAGCTAATATTCCTCTAATGCCTTGGAATAACAAGACAGTTTTTACTTCATTTTAAAGGAAAATGTAACACCTTTTTACTTCATGCCTTTGTAATTTTTTACTACATGTTCCACAGGCCGTTTTTGGGGAGTGAAAAATAACAATTTTCATTTTTTCTCAAGTTTAAGCAATTTTTAATAATGAAGGACCACTTGTATCATCTTATTCTTTTCTATGCTTCTAGTATCTATATCTGGGTGCAAGAGAAAAAAAAACTGGAACTCCACTGTCAGTCCTTCATATACTTTTTCATGCTTGAAATGACGAAAACGGCACTTTTTGAACTGCGAATTGACCTTTGAAAATTTATATTTAGGCTTAACTTAAACCATTCATTTTTATGCACAAATCAAAATTCATTCTTTTACCTTTAAAATAAGTCATGTTTGATCTTTCTACCATTTTAAATAAATTTACCAGAGCTCTTAGAAAAAAGATCAAAAATGCCGAATTTTACTCATCGGCGGAGCAAAAAAATGGCTATATCTCGAGAATAAAAAATTTTCGAGAAAAAAATAAAACAGTTCGGAGGTACAGAATATTGGTGCATATTACCTACCAAATATCATCAAAATCAAAAATGGTGCGGCACGGCCCATTTGTTGACGTTATATGGAATGACCCAAACATAACCGTTTGAAATCTATAAATAACGCACATTACTTTGCTTACAAAATACATATGATAGACGTATAGGAATTGTAACCTAAGACGATGTCTAAAACATAGTTCATATTTCATTAGACACTTCATTGAATAAGTCATTTTTTCTTTAGTTTATTACAATTGCCACTTTTTCACTGATTTCAGATACATACTGGGATTTTCACGAATGGTCCATTCAGAATTATGCTCAGTTTTGGGAAGAGGTGTGGAATTTCTACGGAATCGTTTGTTCAAAACCGTATGAAGTGGTGAGTATAGAATTTTCCTTAAATTTACAAACACAGTAAAATGTGCATGATGCTGCTAATTTACGTAATCAGCATTCAGAACTTAAATAATTACGTGCATAAAACAATGTGTCAAGGTAATGAAGTTTTATTTTATTTTTAATACTGTAAAAGAAATAAAAATAAAAGTAACAAATGCTTTAGTTTTTATAATGCTACATGCTGTTCCCTTGCGCAAATTACAACAAGAACTAATATATATAATTAAAAAAGTGGAAGAAAGAGAAAGAAACGACTCAAATGAATGATAGATACGAGATAAGGGTGCCCAACCTTTTTTTACCATAGAACTGCATTTTATATTTAGACTAATTTTGCGGGTTAGAGCACAAATAAAAATTTAAAACATTTAACTGTTTACAGATAACGTGTAAAAACACAGAAAAGGAATGAAAATTACAAGCCAAGAACTCTTGTTATTATTACTACATTTTCATTTTATTAACACGAAGTTGTCATCCTTTCTAGAAATTAATTTCTAACTATTTGGTTTAACTAGGCAACATCATTTTTAATACCAAATAAGGATGATCGGTTGTTTTGGAAGTCTACAAAATATAGTTTTCGATTCGCAACATTGAGCATAACAACGGGCCACAAAGATCAGCTTCTCGATTTTCATATGGAATGTGTGTCTTGTGTTGGCCCCCACTCTTTATGAGCACTGTTGATGAAATTACCTTTCAAAAAAAAAAAAATGTTCATTCGCTCGGAAACTTCAGTGCCGTAGACAAGTAAAACTATTTTCTTTAGGTTTAAAACGGTTATAAAATAAAAATATATACTATTTTTGTGAGAACTTTGTTGCATGCTTTGTTTCATTTTACTTGTTTTGCTTACTTTTATTATCTTAAGAGCCTTAATATGATAGTACACTCTAAATCAAGATTTTTGTGAATTTTTCCTATGCACAGCCCTTAAGGGAAGGCTGCCTTTTTGAACGACTTCTAAGGCTGATTTTCTTACTTTAATTTTACCTCGTAGTGGTCTACGCGAGTATATGTCTGGAATTTTAATACACAGCCAAAATGGAAAATATAAGTTGTTCAAGCATATATCTGTACCTCAGAACCAGACTAACGTAAGTCCGTTTTCATAACTGTTCAGCAGAGGGCAAAAACGACTGCCGAATACATGCAAAAGATGAGACTCGTGCTCTCTAAATGATGCTAAAGAATTGTGAAGGAATTTGTTTTATAGAATAACTTTCTTATGGGTCGATGCGGAATAAGATTCTACATACAAAGAAGCAATAAAGTGAAAATCGACACATTTGGACTTACGTCATTCTGGTTCTGAGGTACATATATAAGATCTAGAAAGTTACTAAAATATGTCAGACTCAAGAGTTTTCTAACAAAAGATGAGGGAATATTTTTACCTGTATGTACATATTTTAAAGGGAATTATCATCTTGTAAAACATAACAAATTGAAAAAAACAATTTAAATTGCTGAATTTACTGTTGCTCTTCTTGCTTATCTTGCTTGCTCATTGGAAATGTTACTGTTTTTTTCTGACTTCATACAATTATTTTACATTTTAATGGAGCTTTTAATGCTGTTTCATATAGGTGATGCGTTATCTTACATTTGAAGGAAAGTTTTGTTACTTTAATCGACTCCAGTTCAGTATATTGGATATTTTTTATGTTTATGTCTTCTGTTTTCTTGGCAGATTTTTTTTTTTAGTTTAATGCAACGTGTTTTTTTTAATGATTTGTTTAAAATGGGAACTAAAGATTTAATGTTTATCTCAGCAACATTGTTTTTTAAAAAGTTGACAGAAAGATAAGTGCTTTTTTTCGGACTTGTTTGGAGAAAATGCGCCAGGAATTACATACGCACCTGGTTATGATAAATTCCTCACATTTAGCAACTGCTTTGTTAGACTGAAGATATGCATTAGCTGTTTAAAAACGAAGAAACGGAAAATGCATATGCAGTGTAATTCAGTAGAACTACCATTACAAAATAAAAAATGATTATCGTCACAATGAAGAAATATGTTCCCATTATGAACATAGTAAATCATATGAAGAAAAAACTCTGATAAGAATTCAAAAACTTAACTTTATTGCATTTCGCAATCAACAAGAACCAATTGATCAAAGCATGCGTCTGGCTGTCGACTTTCTCATTGTTACCATTTTAATAATAATACCCAATTTATGCCGGAAATGAAGATGGATTGAGGACATTAGGCGATGAAATTGCTGAAGATCTATCTTTTTTACTGCTACTTAGGAAGGAATGTTTTCTTTTTTAAAGTTTTTCGATGGCTGAAAAAATAACTATCGGTTAATGTACTTTAAAAAATTAAATGATAAAATCACGAGAAAACTCGTAATAAATTACTCGGGGATGGTGGGAATGGATGTTTTGAGTGTTTATACGTTTACAGGTACATATGCACGTGTTGACGAGTAGAAAAAACTACTCAGCATTTATTCGCGGGTGAGATAAATAGAAATTTAGACCAAAATTAGAGTGAAATTTTTTTTTTCGCGATTACAATACTTCCTTTACAAATTAAAAGGAAGTAACGAATGAGTATAAATAAATTAGAAATTGAAAAAACCTCAACGAATATTTAGTATTAAATCTCCCAAAAAATATGAAGCTGAACCTCAAAAGTTCGGCAATTTCTTAAAATAATTCCACATGTGTATCAGCAAAAATAGTTTATTTTCATGTACCAAATTTTAGTTTTTAACGATATTATGAATTTATGAAAGTGAAATTATACTAAGTCACTAATTGATATACAACATTTTTTACAGGCAGCAAAAAAGTGCGGTGAGAGAATTGTAGACATAGAATGGTTCAGTGGAGCAAAGATGAATTATGCTGAAAATATTCTCCGATACAGGGACGACACCATTGCTCTTATTTGCGTCGGTAAGTTAAAAATTTGAAACAAAAATCTTTTATCCATTTAAAACATTTATATGAGCAACTATTTGATTGAGATTAAACCTCTCAACCTTTTCCACGTTGTAGAACAAAACATAGACTGTCAAAAAATCAACAAATGATTATTAATTTTTTTTTAAGTGTTTGTAAAATTTAATGTCTATTTCATACACACATACATGCATACATACATGCATACTTACATACATACATGCATACATACATACATACATACATACATGCATGCATACATTTATACATACATACATACATACATGCATAAATGCATGCATACATACATACATACATACATACATTCATAGATATACGGAGATGGAGACATGCATAAAGATAGAGAGACTTTACAGTAGCTAAGGCCAAAAGTGATTCAAGGATCATATTTACATTTAAAAAAAAAATTAATATAGGGCTTTAAAAAAGTTAATGATATACATACATACATACATGCATATATACATGCTTACACAGATGTACGGTGGATGGAGACATGCATAAAGATAGAGAGACTTAACAGTAGCTAAAACCAAAAGTGATTCAAGGATCATATTGACATTTGGGCTTTAAAAAAATTAATGTTATTTTGTTTGCTAAAGAATCTTTAAGAAACATTTAGTGGGCAGGGCATAAAAAATGTTGCTTTGTCGCTCCGGTAAAATTTGTGAACGTGGATTGGTTTGATTTTCATACTAAACGCTTCACATTCAATAAACTCTATAGAGAAGAGGGAGACCGACATATCCTCATTATATTTCTTAAAAGCAAAGATTGCAAAATATACTAGTATTTAGAGGGATAAAAGATAATATTTCAGACTTTGTTTTCGGAGATTTTTTACTCTTGTATTTTTATAAAAACTTCATGTGTCCTGAATTTTTTTTTGCTCTTTATTTTTAGCTTGTTGTGATCCGAATGGGTATCAGCTCAATCAGTTCAACGGTGTTCTGATACATAAATATTACAAAAACAAAAACTCATGCCACTGTTGCTACTCTCTTTCTTAATAAATTCCAAACATATTAAAAACGAAACAAAGCATTCGATAGAAATCTGAAAGAAAATGAATTATTCTCCTTTCAGATGAAGACGGCAATGAAGAGCAGATTACTTACGCCGAGATGTACGAAGAAGTGAAACTCTACGCAGCAGCTTTTAAGAGAAATGGACTGAAGGAAGGAGATCGTGTTGCATGTAAGAGCGCACTGTCTACGATGCTTTTTTTTTTTTTTTTTTGTGTGTGTGTGTGTGTATGCTGGTTCTTTATTTACTGTCTAAAATTTTTTCGTGCGACCTCCGCCGCATCTGCGCACGCGCCAAGTCTCTTCTGACTTTCTCAAAATAGGGGGGAAATGCAACGCGGAAGTAGCAAGCGAACAAAAGCTGAATGCATCGGGAAGTGCGCATTCTAAACCTATCTCCCCTTTTTCAAATGGAGGCGTTCGTGACTGCCAGGCGCACAATACGCAAACAGACAGTATTTAAGTACAAGCACTTTTATTCAATTTTCTACTATTATAGATCTTAAGTTTCGCATACTTCCTAAGTAGAATTACCTTCAAAGTTTTGGTAGCGTAGACCTATGTGATAGCAATCACTATAACTTTGTACGTACACTGTTAAAAATTTTCCTAAAATTTCACGGTAAAAGTTACTGGCATCCATGTTGCCAGTAACTTTCACCGTAAAATCCAATTTTACTGCAGAGAAAAGTAAAAAAATATAAGATGCGAGGGAGATAGGATCGAACCCGAAACGCGGTAATCGCACTTCGCTTCCTTATCCACCGGGTGCTAGGTGCTTTACGCAGTAAGTCAAGTGGTTAATTAACTGACGTTGTAATCGTTTCTTTTTTCTGGTACAAGTTACTGTAAATATTTCTGTACTGTAAATGTAACTTTTTACAGTGATATTTACCATAAAAATTTTCTGAATTTTTAACAGTGTATCTGTAGCAAATTTGAAAGAAATTTTTTAAGGTGAATTTATTGATATTAATAATACAAGTGACCTTAATAGCATCTTAGGCGGCTATTAAGCTCTTTTCCTAAATAGAATTCGGAGTTTTTTGATAGAAAAAACATAAAAAAAATTTAAAGAGAAATCACGTAGTGAAGGTTGGTTGGTATTTTTAAATGACTGCTATCACACACTGTGGCAAAACAAGCGTTTAAATCTTAATCCTCTACTGCAGATGGACAACAACTATTTACATGGGTCGATTCAATTGGGATAAACGAACTATGAACAAAACTTCAATGTTGACTATGAGACAAACAAACGTCGCTGATAAAAATAACTTAACTCATGCTGTACTTCTTGGATGAATTTGAGCGTCCAAATTTGTGTATTCTATCATTGAAAGAAACTATGAAGGAAAATTTCTACTATTTAGCTATTAGTGAGAAAATTAAGTCCTGATTCCATTAACGTCAGCGTGTTTAGGGAGTCAATGGAATTGATTCCATTACCCTTGGAATTGATGTTGGTAGAACACCATGACATTCTCAACTTAGAGACTTAAAAATTTCTGGAGCTACTGTACTCAACCTGCGACAAGCTTGGAAAGCAGATTCTTCCTGCAGAAATGCAACCAAAAACCATTGACTGAAAAAAAGTGCAAAAAAATTTTTAATTAATAGTTAAGTTTAAGTGGAATTTTCACAAAAGTGTATTATACATCAACATCTAATGAACATTGCCTTCCAAAAAGTAGGAAACATGATTAGCTCAATTGTATGTAATTCATTCCAGGGTTCAACATGGACTACTTTTTAGCCTGCTTTCCAGTTAAAAATAAAGGATAGACGAAAAAAGCATTAAAAGTGGCTGAATGCATCTAAAAAATATCGCCAAATCCAAAAAAAGTCAAAAGAAATGAAAAAGAAAAATAAATATTGAAAAATTAAAAATTAGAAAGCAGGGTAATGAGATGGGGAATTTGTGTCGGTCGGTCGGTCTGTCTGTTCCCCCTAATAACTTTTGAATGAACATTCCGATTTGAACAAACTGTTTTTTGTTGGAAAGATTTCGGCGAGTACAGCTCATTCCCATATTTGATTTTTCGATTTGAACAATTTTTGGTTCAACTTTGAACCGTTCAAATAACCTGTCCCGCGATACTAACTTTTTAGTCAACAGTCCGATTTGAACAAACTTTTTTTTGTTGGAAAAATCTAATCAATAATACTTCATTCCCGTATTTACATTTCCGATTTGAACAATTTTTTGTTTAACATTGAATCGTTCAAACGAACTGTCACCCCTAATAACTTTTGAGTGAACAGTCCGATTTAAACGAACTTTTTTTTTTGTTCGAAAGATCTCGGCAAGGATACTTCCGTACCGTATTTAAATTTTCAATTTGAAGATTTTTTCGTTCAACATTGAACCGTTCAAGCAATCTTTCCCCTCCTAATAACTTTTAAGTGAACCGTCCGAATTGAATAAACTTTTTTTTGTTCGAAAGATCTCGGAAAGGCTCCTTCCCAGATTTTGTTTTTTGATTTGAGCCATTTTTTGTTCGATGTTGAACAGTTCAGAAAAAAAAACTTGACATTAGTGCCTACGGGGAAATTTAAGTTGAATGTTGATCCTGAACTTAAGGGCGGATTTCCTTCAAAGTAACTTTGTATGAAAATGGTTTTGATAAATAATGTATGTAAAGTTCTTTTCTGAATAAGCTTCTGTGAGGATTCTGATTCCGACTCCAACTCCGCAAACATGGCGGAAATGCAGGCTCAGAAAAAAACGACTGACTGTGCTGACGATTTTCTGTTTATTTATTAATTTGTTTTATTTTATTTATTCATTTTTGTTTCTTTTGCAAACGATTTTTTTTATAACAAAAATTTTTTATTCACGAGAGCATTTTATTCTTTATTTATATTTACAACTGGCAACGGATTAAAAACGAAATTCGAGATATTTTATTAACGGACGAGTTTTTTTTTTTTTTCTTTCTTTAATGAAATGTGTTTTGATGTTCTTTGTACTTTTATTTACTTTTTTTGGAAAACGATTGAGGAATTTTTCTATGGAAGAACTATAACAGTTGCATTCTTTAAAGGTGCGAAAAAACTTTATTTATTCGTTTAAAAACTTTTTACGTGTCTTTTTCATCTGATAGAGGGGTCCATTTTGCTTATAGAAATCAGCTTTAAGTGCTAAAAAGGTATGTTTGACATAATTTTCAGTCCCAGATAATTAAGAGAATATTGATCAGATGCTAGAATGCCGATGTCGATGTACGGGAAAGTAGGCTCGTTTAGTTCTTGACAGAACTTTTTGTTTAATTTGCATAGCAAAAATCGAGAGAGTGAAACTTATATCCAAATGTTTTCAATATATCAGGCAAAAATAGTTGAGATTATTTACGAGGTTTGTCCGGAAAGTACGTATAAAATTGAATAACAACTTTTTTTTCAATTATTCCGGTATTACAATATGGTCTCCTTCAAAGTACTCTCCCTGAGACAAAATACACTTCTGCCAACGTTGTTTCCACTGTTGATAACATCGCTGAAAGTATTCAGTTGTGATGCTGTTCAGTTGCCTTGTCGTGTCTGCTTTGATGGCTTCTACATCTCCCAAGTGCCGCCCCCGAAGCACCATTTTGCATTTCGGGAACAAGAAGAAGTCACAAGGGGCTAAATCGGGTGAATAAGGTGGGTGGTCAATTACGGGAATTGAGCTTCGGGCTAAAAACTCACGCACAATGAGTGACGTGAGTGTGGGAGCATTGTAAATAACGTTTTTATTCAACTTTTATACGTATTTTCCGGACAAACCTCGTACTTTGCTTTTGCGGCCATGAAGGAGGGGAAACTGCAAGATTAATTAAATTTAGTGAAATTTTAGTTCTAACAACTAATAACTGTGTTTATTATTTGGAAGTACAGCACATTGATGAATGTATTTTTTTTATTATTTTTAGGTTACATGTCCAACAGAAAAGAAGCCATTTTCGCCATGTTGGCAGCCACAAGTATGGGTGGAATATTTGGTGGCCCTCTGCCATTTTATGGAGCGAAGGTAACGTTGATCAAATAGTTTACGGAAATTTTATGAATGTCTTATTATTTAAACTAATTATTCTGTACCATTTAATTTAAGGCTGTCGCAACCATCATGCAAATTATGAATCCAAAATTTCTCATTACTGTGGACAGATTCCAGTTTAACAAGGAAGAGAACAATATCCTTGAACGATTGCCAGAAATTGTCAATGGTAAGATAAAAGAATTAACTTAATGCATTATTCTGATTCTAACGACAAAATTTGTTCCTTTGCCTTCGAATAACTGTCCCACTTACAGTTAGGAATCTTTTTGTTAAAAAAATCTGATACCGTTTAAGGATCATTTGGGATGACATTTCATAAAGTTAAACTACGCAGAAAACTGCACATATATATTAAATACCTGTTTAGACGAAAGTGCAAGACTTATTTCCTTAGTGGAAACGCCCTTACTTAATATTGCACACACGTGCTTCTTAAAGATCTTTTATTTCAGTAATTTAAAATGATTGATTTTAAATTTGAATAATTTAGTTACATTTAAGTTACTTTGTCAATGATGTTCATCTATAAAATATGTCTTCCTCAGAATAACTTACCTTAGACTTCACATTCCGTTATACGCAAAGTAGAAACCGGCTGTTAATATGAGGAAGAAGACTGCAATCAAGGATGCAGGGAGCTCTACGTTTGGCGTCTTAATTGCCAACTAACGGAAAATTTAAGCTATCTTTGTTTATTAACTACATTTACGCAAAACGCGTAAGTAGAAAACAACATGGTGACAGAAAGACAGACCATAGAGACCCACCATTGGTCACATAAATGATCAGAATTGCTTTCGTGCTTTTTTTTTTTTTGGAAACCTGAAAATTAATTTTGTCAAAGGGATAAATCGATGCTGAGCAATAGAAATGTAACACCGCAGAGGAAACATCGATTGCATGAGATTAAAACTTCGACGGAATTGATTCATTAGATGGATGAAACCTCAGTGCTCTAAAACATCGAATTTTCTGATTATAATATAAACGTACTAACCATAGTATCAGAAACTTTCAGGAGAGGTTTGAATTTAATCATCAGTTCCTGTTATTTTTATTACGTTATAATTAAGTTTTTTGGTCTTCATAATAATAAAAATAATAACTGTATATGATTAGTAAGCAATGCCTTCAAATAAATTAATTGGAGCGAATAAGTATCTGGTAGGCAAACCTAAAATATAGAAGATTGAAACATTAACGCAAATGATGAAACTTTAAGTGATATATTTGGTGAATAATGTGCACTAACTAAAAGCATAAGGATTTTGAAACGAGATTGTCGAAAAGATGAAACTAGTTATTCAACGAATTAAAGAAATCAATAAATGCAATAACATTTACTTTCACCTGATTTACAAAAAACAACCATACAAATTGCATTTAGGTAACACATAAAAAAATAATATAAAATGATTACAGAATATTTTAATCAATTTGAAAAACGTATGAGTAACAGCCTAATAATAATAAATAAGTTAACAAATAAAGCTTAAGTATTTAAATTAACTTCTTATGGAATGATGTTATTGCTAAATCGAGCTCATTTTTTCTATTTATTGTCAACAGAAAAAGAGATTTGTCAAATTTTCACTAACATAGTCCACTTCTTAAGATAAAACTCATAGTCACTGATTAACGATATAACTTTCATCACTACAGTATTTTTGTATTTTTTAAACATGTAATAATAGCTCGTGTTTATTTTTTTTATTATTTATTTTCTTTTTTTCTTTTTCCTTCTTTCTTTTTTTTCGATGATACTTATTGTTCAAACATCGACACGGAACGCAAAACATCAATGTTAAAAAAACATCAACTCTATTACGTTGATGGCAAACATACCGATGTTAAAATAAACACTGACCCAAATACATCGATAGTAAAAAATATCGATGTCTAAAAAATAAGCCATGTTTTGAAACTGCAGACATTGATGTGGCATGCCTAATAAGCAGATCAATTCTTTTCTTCGGAAAAACAGAAAAACATGCCTCCGTGATCAGTCTAACGTTCCCATACAATTCCCGATTGAGGGCAGTTATACACTGGCGGAAAAAAAAATCCCAACACCAAGAAAGGCTTGTGTTAGATAAACAAAATTTGGTAGGCGTGTTTATACAACTGAAAGATGACATCGATTGAAATTTCGCGTTCCGAACATAAGTGTGGCGCAGCTGGCGTCACTCAGAATATGAAAATAAGGCATGTTTTAAAAGCGTGTTGTGAAGCTCGTGTGTATTATTTTTCCGTGAAATTTGGCGAATTGCGTTTATGTTAGCTAGGAATGCCTTTAAGAAGACGAAGAAGCCATTATCAACAGCTCTCCGAGTTTAAACGAGGTCGTACAATTTGGCTACGAGAAGGTGGATTTTCATTTCGTGATATTGCAGAAAGACTTGGGTGGGAATGTATCCACCATGCATGATTATTGGAAGCCATGGGCAAGGGATGGTATTACCTCAAGAAGATCGAGTTCCGAGCTGCCACGTGGCACGACTGAGAAGGAAGATCGCCGAATCTTGCGTACGGCTGTGGCGCATCGTACTGCATCTGCGGCTGACATTCGAGCTGCAGTTGGTACCGTCGTGACCCAAGGAACGGTAAGAAACTGTTTACTTCAAGGACAGCTCCGAGCCAGGCAGCCTGCAGCCGGTATTCCATTGATTGCAAACCATTGAATTTTCAGACGGCAGTGGCGCCACGACAGAGCTCACTGGAGGTCGGAATGGAGATCTGTTGTAATTTTTGATGAAACAGATTCTGCCTTAGTGCCAATGATGGCTGTATATTGGTGTCAGAAGTAGGCCAGGGGACCACCTGCATCCAAGCGGTCTACGGCCTAGATACACGAGACCCACACCTGGAGTTATGGTCTCTGGAGCAATTTCCTACGACAGCAGGGGCATTCTTGTGGTTATCCAAAACTCACTGACTGAAAATTTGTCGTCAGTCTGGTAATTTAACCAGTAGTACAGCCCTTCATGAGTAGCATTCAAGGGGGCGTTTTCTAGCAGGATAACGCTCGCCCTCACATCGCTGCTGTAACACAATGTACTCTACAGAGTGCCGACATGTTACCATGACGTGAAAAATCACCAGGTATGTCTCCAATTGATAACGTATGGGATATCATGTGACGGCACCTCGAGCATCATCCACAGTCAGCAATGACGGTCCTAGTATTGACACAACAAGTGCAACAAGCATGAAACTTCATACCACAAAGTGACATTCGGCACCTGTATGACATAATGCATGCACGCTTGTAGGCTTGCCTTCAAAATTCTGGAGGTTACACCCTCCACCAAATTAACATAATTTCACATTTGCACATCATTTTCTCGAGCTTAAATTAGCCAGTGATCTTGTACATTTAATCAATTAAACATGTTAACTAGACAATTGCATTACCCAAATTTCATTGCTGTACAGAAATTTTTTCTTGGTGTTGGGATTTTTTTTTCCGCCAGTGTATAAGGCAGTAAGTAACCGCCCCTAAGCCAGGGCTAAGGCAGAAACATGCAATACACCGCCAGATCGTTTATTACATCCATGGATGAAATAAACGAGTTGGTGGTGTATTGCAAGTTATATAAGAGTTTATTAATTTTTATATCACACTCCACCAGCACTGAATTGTGACGAAATACTTATGGATTCATAAGGTTGCAATAAAATTTGCCTAATCGTGCTCAAGAGCTAGAGAGATCCTTCAAGCGAAGAAGTGGCCCCATTTGGAAGCGCTTGGAAAAGTATTGCTCGTCTATGCTAAAATATGAGATCTAATCTGACATGTCATTGGATAAAATCGAATAAGCCATTAGATAAAATCTAATCCAAAATATCAGTCGTAGGAAAAGGCAAAAAGCGTAAATACATGTAACTTTCCAAAGCAGTAAACGAGTTTGCGGACTGTTCAGAATGATAATAACACTCATATCGAACGAATGTAAATTAAGTTATATCTGAAGTTGTGTCAATAGTTGTGATAAAATTATCTATAACATCCACTGGTACATACACATACAATAGTTCCCTCCTGTCCTTTTTTTTTAAAATAAAATTTACCGTAAAGATAAATAAAAGAAGAAGAATATACCGCAGTTGGCGGCCAATATCGCAACCCTGGCGACTAATTTTATTTTAAAATCCATCATAAAAGGTTAACATCAAAAGACATTGAAACTGGCAGAGATTCAATTTATACTTTTAGTCTTCTGATTCAGGAAAAAGCAATAAAGTTATCCACCCAACAATCGAAATATTTTCCCTGGAGGCTTAAGATAATCGATGGTAATAAATTGATTGAATGGTTTCATTTAACTTTATTTTCCACAAAAAAAAAGTGAATGACTTTTTATAAGTATACCTAGTAGGTATGCCCGGCGTCAAGCGGGTTAAAATGCAACATGTAAAATCCAAGAAGGTATTTTTTGTGACAACGTGGGCAGTTAAATTGGCGTGAAGGACAACGTAAAATGAAACTTAAATGTGTTATTTATCTGTGATGATTTTCTAAAAAACTGCGTTTCCTATTTTGAAAAATTAAAAACTGAAGTATTCGAAGGGTGAATACTCACGAAAGAAACATTTCTTAACTATTTTAATTTAGAGAAACCTCTGGTTCAAATTCCACTCGAAGCAAAGACAATATCAAATGCAAAATTAGCTGTAGAGAAGAAGTTGAGATGAAGCACTAAATAATGATTTGAATGGAGGAAAGCCTTTAAAAAATTAGAGATTTTATGTGGAAGTTTGAACTAAAATTGGAATTAAAAAAAAGAACTACCTGGTCAGGTTTTTTTTTTTCTAACTGGTCTCTTGATGTGCCCAGTGATAACACAAACTGTGAAATTTTTAGTGAAATCCGATGGTTAGTTTTTGAGTCTATAAAGGACATACATAGGTACATACATAGGTACAAGGTACATACATAGATACATACATTCATTTTTATATATATAGATAAGTATTTTTTTTACGAAAGAAAAATAAATGCAAATGGCTATTTTAAAAATGCTTAAAACGATATGCCTTTGTCAAATATTGCATAAAAAGTGCTCTCACTTTAGTTGCTTTTCTTGTTCAGATCCAAAATTTCATAACTGGGGGATATTTTTGAAGTAATTTAATTCCTTATATTTTCTCTCCTACGTTTGGTGCTTGCATACTGAATTAGTTGACATGTGAAATGAATAAAAACCTTTCTGGGGCTTCAAAGAATCCCTTTTTCAATGCAAAGAAATGTGAGCTTTAGAATGAAAAATGATCCGAGAAATGCTGATGGACTAAATATGCGTTGATTACCATTTTTACTATAATTAACTAAAATGTGTTTGAATTTAAAATGATCCCATTGAAAAAAAGATCTATAGGTTCTTTTTGCATGAGGGAAATCTCTTACTTGTTTAAGAAACACCATTTTAAGTTGAAAATGTATGTTTGAAATAATTTAGAACCTAATCCAGTTAAAATAATGAGGCGGTTGATATTAGGAATTAATGTTGGTTAACAGGAAAATAGGCTCTTTTTGTTTTTGATACATTTTCTTGTTTTGTTTGGCACTCTACTATTTTCCGAACATCATTACTCTCTTCAGAAAGCAGCATTTTGATTCATATCTCTGTGTTCCGGGTCATCTTTCCCAAAGCCCGTCTTATTTGCTAAAATTTTCTAACTAAAAGAGCGACGGGGATAGAACTAAAAGAAAGCTGTAACAGAAATGTCGAATTTGTTTTCCTAAATATATTTTGAATTCCACTACAGCATATATTTTCTTTTCTTAGGAACTGATTCATTTCAGAAAGTCGTTATAATTCCGACAACAGAAGATTCTGAATTGAAAGACATCAGTCAAGTAAACAACAGGTAAGGAAGGAATGCGAAGGATTTTTATAGTCACTTTGGGTGAAAATATGTTTTGCAAAATTGCTAATTGTGCTCCGAAATATTAACCCTTTAAAACAAGTACTTTGGTGATAGAATTACAAAGTAACGAGCTTTTGAATTATTTTTGTTCCGAACTAATGGCAACTGACAATCTAAAATCCATAAGTACACAGCGTTTTGTCATTCGTGCTACACAAAATCCAATCAGCTTACACAAACAAAAATGTTAGACCGTATTATCTACTAAAATTACTTTAAGCTCTCAAAGTATCTGGCCACCAGTGTTAAAAAAATTCTGCAATTAATTACTTGCAGTCGTTCGTGCTGAGGCAATGAAAATTTAATTGTTTCAACTGTTCAGATTTCAATGAATTTTCAACACTTTTATTTGAAATTTTAGTATTATATTTATTTTGTAAGCTGTCGTCTTTTCCGAAGTTTTGGTAAGGTTTGACTTAAAATTCTGCTTGTTATGAGCCAAAAACTAGCAAATATAATTGGCAGTTTTGAAAGAAATGTTTTACGAAAAAAAAAAACTTTTACGAAAATACGTAAAAGAATTATACAGAGTATGTAAACTAATCTCCAAAAGTTACAGATTAAAACTAGCTATTTATGATGAATGGAGGTCAAAAAACGACCCCCCCCCCCTCCTTTTTTTTTTTTTGGTCTGCTAAATTCATGTGGGATTTGCTTTTTAATTAGAAATGTCAGCTAAAGTCTTTTTTTATGGGACAAAAGTTACAGAGCAAGTGGTCTCTTATTTCTCAAGAAATCCTAAGAAATGCGGAGATTTGAAAGTATCCCAATACTTTTGGTGATATAGTGTATACTGTATACGTTGCAGAATGAAATTGATTCGTGAAGAAACAGATAACTAAGCTACCCGTCCTATTTGAGAATGACTAATTCAAGTCCAGTTAATTTGTATATTCGAATAGAGCAACCGGTTAACCCGTGCGGTTCATTCAATGGCGTTTGAAGACATCAGTGATTAGTTCAGAGAGTAACTATTGAATGTTTTCATCCACGTCGGAGCGAACCAGTAAGCTATTAGAACACTCCAAGTTACCTGTTGCTCAATTTGAACATATCATTAAAACGACTTATTCTCATTTACAGATAAGAGCTAAAAAAATTGGAGACAGCCTTTTTTAAAGGCAAATTATCTAAAGAGAGATTTTTTTGTTAATTCAAGATTGTGAAGTAATGTTAAATTGAGTTTTACTTCCAATTGCAGTGTGTTCTTAAAAGATTTCTTACAAGATGGTCTCACACCAAACGGGGAAGTTCCAGACTTGGTGTTCAAGCAATTCCCTTGTAGCCAGCCAGTTTTCATCAACTTCACATCCGGGACCACTGGTCTGCCCAAAGGCCTTGTGCACTCTGCTGCGGTAACGTAACAACATAATATTTATTTTTATTTTTCATTTTATTAACTTAAGCAAATTTAGAAAGAAGCAATGAATACTGGATTTAACCCCTTATTTACTGACGGTACTTCAAAATAACATCCGATTTAATATAGAATAAAATGCATTATGATTTTAGAATGCCGCCGATACTTATAAACACCAAAGCTACATAGCTTACTTTATTCACACCAGATCAGGGCTTCAAAGACTCGGGAAGCTAAAGCTTCCTCTCAAAATTTTCTAGGAGCCCAAAAATGACTTTACATTTTTGATCTGAAACTCCACTTTCTGTTTTAAAATGTTTTTACAATTCTTTTTTTTTCCTTAGATAACTGCAAAAAAATGTATGATCGAAAAAGATCAAATTAAAAAAACGTATGCTTAATTTAAGAGTACTACAGAGCTACTGTTCGTTTTCGAGCACCGCGCCAGCAGTCACGAACAGTTCGATTTGAAAAAGGGGTGGTAGGTTGAGAAAGCACACTTCCCGATGCTTTCAGTTGCTTATTTATTTATATTTGCTTTAGTTTTGCTTTTTGAATGTTACGTTGCACTTCCCCCAATTTTGAGAAAATCAGAAGAGACCGGACGCTTGCGCAAATGAGAGGAGGGTCGAGCGGTAAAATATTAAACTGTACTTTCTTACCCAGATAAAGATTATCAAAACCAAGGAAAAAAACTGCTTTTGCAACTTTCTTTTATTAATACTTAAAAATCTTTAAACTTTTGTTTCAGTACAGTCATAACCCAATAACTGACTGTAGAATAGCAATATACGAGAGCTATCCAGAAAGTAGATTACGTTTTGGAATAAAAAATAAACAAAGTATAGGAAACAAATTTTATTATATACAGATGAAAGCCACACTCAAATACTACTTTTCTACATAGTCACCATACAAATTAAGGCATTTATCGTAGCGATGTACGAGCTTGGAAATTCCTTCGTCGAAAAATTCGGCCGCCTCCGCCTTCAACCACTTCGTTACCTCTTCTTGCAGCGTGCAACAAACTTCGCGAAATTTTTGGAAAACTCAAAGAAAGTTCCGTTATTGTGAATTTTCGATTTTCACGAACTTTAGCATCGACTTTTTCGACAAGTTCGGCAGTCACTATGCTGGGTCTCCCACTTCGATCCTCGTCGTGAACATTGGTTCGGCCATTTTTAAATCTTATGACCCACTGACGCACTCCACCTTCAGTGATAATGTTGTCCCCATACACTTCACAAAGCTGCCGATAGATTTCTATCGGTTTACAGTTTTTTGCAGTCAGAAACCTTATTACTGCACGCACCTCGCAGCTCGCGGGATTTTCAATTAACGCAGACATTTTAAACCGTCACAGTATCTGAACAGAGCACAGCACGAACCTCTCACTAGCACGGCTAGATGCGGACTGAGCTGCGCAACGCTCTGACCCCAAGATGGCCGCGCTAGCACCGCCCCTAGCGGACACAGACGAAAACGTAATCTACTTTCTGGATAGCCCTCGTATATGATGTATAAAAATGCCTTTGTCAGTGAAAGAAGAAATAGTAAAAACTTGAACCTGAATTCTGCTGGGTCACTCGAGTTTTCTCTCAATGCGTGTAAAATTCATAAACAAACAAAAATCCCCAAACAAAAAGTAGGAGGATCTAAAATGAGACTGAATTTCCCTTGACTTCAGACGTTAATACGGCCCTGTACAAAATGGCACTTTGATCCTGCTTTAAGTAGCATCTTAAGCATTTGTCTCGATTTAGAAATTCCATTATATGAGCCCATCACCTATGTTCGAAGTTATTTCCATACCATATTTATAATTAAGGTGTCATGGAATTATATTCTATACCACTTTAATTTATATACCAACCTTTTACATTTTTTAAAATTTCTGATATTTTTTTCTACCTTTATGTACCGATAGTACTTGAAGTATCATTTCATTTAATCGTTATGAATTATGAGGAGAAGGTAAAATCACCATTTATTGCTTAAATGTCTTTTCATTAGATTTTAAGTAGTTTATACAAAAAATAAATAAAATAGAGTTTCTTTGTTACTAATAATACTATTAATAATGGTTTAAAGTGGTACTCTTTCGCTTTTGTATACGAATAAAAATTAGTTATAAATATCATTTTCGTTCTTTAATGCTTGTTAAAACTTATTCTTCAAAGTATCTGTCCTGGGTAGTTTTATTGGGAGCATTATTCCTTAATCAACATCTCACAAAAATAAAAAAAAATATCTTAGAAAGCATTCTCAATTGTATAAAAAAGCAATTTTGTTGGTTTGCAGCGCAAAAATCTCAACACAATATTTAAATACCCTACATCAAAAATAACAGAAACTTTCAATACACTCACACTTTCTCTGCTTTTAAATTGTTTTCATATTCTAAAAACACCATGATAATTCTAAACGTTGCCAGAATATAGTTACAAAATAGTATCGGTTAAAATATACATTTAAGCTTGGCGAACGATAAATAAAAAATAAAGCAGTAGAATCATTGTGTTTATTTCTTTTTTTTTTAATCAAATTACTTTTAACAATCAGACGATAATTTTCTGACGTTAATCTTTGCTTAGGCAGGGATTCAAGTGAAACAGCACTGCGATCGCTTCGAATTGCAATCGCTACTGGAAGTGAATTACATTATCATCAACTTAACTTGGCCTGACGTCACTAAGGGTGGAGCCAATAAGAGCTCACAAGCACTCAGCGATCTCCTCTTATTCGTCAAGTAGGCTGTGACGTTTTATCTAGCTCGTTTTTCATAGGCAAACGTCACGCTGACGTCACGATGTTTTTATCAAGAAACGTTCTAATGTAATTCATTTCCAGTAGCGATTGTAATTTGCGATGGCCTGTTTCACTTGAATCCCTGCCTTAGGCAGGGATTCAAGTGAAACAGCACTGCGATCGCTTCGAATTGCAATCGCTACTGGAAGTGAATTACATTATCATCAACTTAAATTGGCATGACGTCACTACGGGTGGAGCCAATAAGAGCTCACAAGCACTCAGCGATCTCCTCTTATTCGCAAGGTAGGCTGTGACGTTTTATCTAGCTCGTTTTTCATAGGCAAACGTCACGCTGACGTCACGATGTTTTTATCAAGAAACGTTCTAATGTAATTCATTTCCAGTCGCGATTGTAATTTGCGATTGCCTGTTTCACTTGAATCCCTGCCTTAGTTCTTCGAAGTTTAGAAGAAATAAATGTAATGAATTATAAGAAAGATTTCAATCTACAAGAAAATGCTTCGTGTGAAATGAGAAGGTTATAAAATTGTTCTTTTTAAAGAAAACTTTATAGGGGAAACGGTATAGTTATTGGCCACTTAGGCAGGGATTCAAGTGAAACAGGCCATCGCAAATTACAATCGCTACTGGAAATGAATTACATTAGAACATTTCTTGATAAAAACATCGTGACGTCAGCGTGACGTTTGCCTATGAAAAACGAGCTAGATAAAACGTCACAGCCTACTTGGCGAATAAGAGGAGATTGCTGAGTGCTTGTGAGCTCTTATTGGCTCCACCCGTAGTGACGTCATGCCAAGTTAAGTTGATGATAATATAATTCACTTCCAGTAGCGATTGGAATTCGAAGCGATCGCAGTGCTGTTTTACTTGAATCCCTGCCTTAAGCGACATCGTTTCTGTATGATTCAATTAAAAATAAATGAAATATTTCTGCATAAATAAAAAATACTTCATGAGATACCATCTACTTATATTAAAAACTGAGTATCTTTCTAACTATCTTTCTTTCTAACTATCTTTCTAACTATCTTTCTATGTCACGCTTCTTTCTCCTGAACGCCAATGAACTGAAAGTCGAACCAGGTACCGATAGATAGGTAATTTTTCAGGCTTCATTAGTTTCAATCTATATAATTATACGATTTTAATTAGCGAAGATATCAATTAATAAGTAGTCAATTTTAAAGCGATTAAGCCTAATAAATGATTAAACTTCCATGACATTTTTTCTTACCGTTGCCATTTTGAATCAAAACGTTAATTAAATTATTGATTTAAAATTCCAAGATATTTATTTCTTTCCGTTGCGATTTTAAGGCAGGAATTCAAGTGAAACACGGACGATCGCAACTCACCAATGCAATCGCAAATTCCAAAATTTGGATTCAAGTGAAACGAATTCACTTGAATTCGACTTACAGTAGCGGTTGCAATATGCGATCGCCTCGAAGCGACTGCAATGGTGTTTCACTTGAATTCGGCCCTAAATTAAAACGTTAATTAAATTGAACTTTTTAAAATGAAAGAGTGTTATTTTTTTCCATTGTCATTTTAAATACGTGTTATAACAAAGTTCTAACAATTGTTTTTATTCTAATTATTAATGACATATTTTTTCTCAGGTACCATTTTGAAAATGTGTTTTTAAATAAAATTGCAATTGCTGTTTTTAGAAGGGACTTTTTCTGGCTGCGATCCATAAATAGTCAAATTTAAAGCGAATGTTTAATTAATAAGTAGTCAAATTTAAAGCGATTAAGCCTAATTAATGATTAAACTTCCAAGACATTTTTTCTTACCGTTGCCATTTTGAATTAAAACGTTAATTAAATTATTGAACTATTTAAAATTCCAAGATATTTATTTCTTTCCGTTGCGATTTTGAATTAAAACGTTAATTAAGTTGAACTTTTTAAAATGAAAGAGTGTTATTTTTTTCATTGTCATTTTGAATACGTGTTATAACAAAGCTCTAACAATTGTTTTTCTTCTAATTATTAATGACATATTTTTTCTCAGGTACCATTTTGAAAATGTGTTTTTAAATAAAATTGCAATCGCTGTTTTTAGAAGGGACTTTTTCTGGCTTCGATCCAAATATTAAAAGAACTTTTTCGTTTAGAATTTTGCAATTAATTTTACCGGAAGAAAGCGGTTTGGAAATAATTGTTTTTGGAAAGGAATTTTATTTGTAATTTAGGGAGAGTGCTAAGTATGCGCTACTTGACATCGTCTTTATTTTTGAGGAAGCATGTGCAAATAATTCGATTGATTCTCTGATGCAGGAAAGCTTTTTAGCGAGCCGCTTTAGCGGGGAGTAGTTTATTAAACTTTTCCTTGGTACTTTAAAGGCGAGTCGCCTTGGCGGCGAGTAGTGAATTGAAACTTTCCTCGCTACTGTAAAGGCGAGCCGCCTTGACGGCGAGTTAACTGTTTAAACTTTCCTCATTTCTTTAAAGGCGAGCCGCCTTGGTGGCGAGTAGTTTTCTCAAACTGCCTTCACTACATTACAGCCCGTGCAACGCCGGGCTACGCAGCTAGTCTACTTATATTAAAAACTGAGTATCCTTCTAACTATCTTTCTTTCTAACTATCTTTCTATGTCACGCTTCTTTCTCCTGAACGCCAATGAACTGAAAGTCGAACCAGGTACCGATAGATAGGTAATTTTTCAGGCTTCATTAGTTTCAATCGATATAATTATACGATTTTAATTAGCGAAGATATCAATTAATAAGTAGTCAAATTTAAAGCGATTAAGCCTAATAAATGATTAAACTTCCAAGACATTTTTTCTTACCGTTGCCATTTTGAATTAAAACGATAATTAAATTATTGAACTATTTAAAATTCCAAGATATTTATTTCTTTCCGTTGCGATTTTAAGGCAGGAATTCAAGTGAAACACGGACGATCGCAACTCACCAATGCAATCGCAAATTCCAAAATTTGGATTCAAGTGAAACGAATTCACTTGAATTCGACTTACAGTAGCGGTTGCAATATGCGATCGCCTCGAAGCGACTGCAATGGTGTTTCACTTGAATTCGGCCCTAAATTAAAACGTTAATTAAATTGAACTTTTTAAAATGAAAGAGTGTTATTTTTTTCCATTGTCATTTTAAATACGTGTTATAACAAAGTTCTAACAATTGTTTTTATTCTAATTATTAATGACATATTTTTTCTCAGGTACCATTTTGAAAATGTGTTTTTAAATAAAATTGCAATTGCTGTTTTTAGAAGGGACTTTTTTTGGCTGCGATCCAAAAATTAAAAGAACTTTTTCATTTAGAATTTTGCAATTTACAGGAACAAAGCGGTTTGGAAATAATTGTTTTTGGAAAAGAATTTTATTTGTTATATAGGGAGAGTGCTGCTACTTGACATCGTCTTTATTTTTGAGGAAGCATGTGCAAATAATTCGATTGATTCTTTGATGCAAAAAAGCTTTTTAGCTAGCCGCTTTAGCGGGGAGTAGTTTATTAAACTTTTCCTTGGTACTTTAAAGGCGAGCCGCCTTGGCGGCGAGTAGTTTATTGAAACTTTCCTCGCTACTGTAAAGGCGAGCCGCCTTGACGGCGAGTAAACTGTTTAAACCTTCCTCATTACTTTAAAGGCGAGCCGCCTTGGTGGCGAGTAGTTTTCTCAAACTGCCTTCACTACATTACAGCCCGTGCAACGCCGGGCCACGCAGCTAGTATAAATGTATTTTACTACTCATGCTGCCTGCAAACACTTTTTCAAATATATATTTAGAAAAAAGTCAACGCAAAAACAAAAATGTCAAACTGATAGTAATTGGCCACCTTATCATAGTTATTGGACATGAAACCATACAGTTATTGACCATGTAAAAAATTCAATGCTATACTGGATTGTTCATATATATGAATATATTATATCTTGACATGAATATAGTATACCATTGTATGAATATATTATACTATTGCATCGATATATTATAACATTATGGTATTCTATGAGTATTATACCATTATGTGACAGTATTATAACGTTAATTGAATATATTTTCCATTCATTAAGTATATTATAACATTTCAACATTGAATATATTTCTCCATCTTGTTCTTTTATATTTTTTGTCTTCTCCTCTCTTGTTTTTGTCTTAAAAGCATTTTCTTTTTGTACGGTTGCTTGTCCATTCCGTTTTCCGCTGTTCCATTCCTGCTTTTCTTGTTCTTTTTTTTCAATAGCTGCTCTAAAACTCTCAGAAACTATAAAGAATGGTTCTTTGTCTATCCTATTAATAATTTTTCTTTTATTTTTTGGCTCATTTTTTGGTAATAATCGATAAATTTGCTGCAATTAGTGGTTTCGCTTGAAGTAGATGGAATACACATACAAATTTATAGGAGTTTTCAAAGAAGTTATACCAATTGTTGCTGCTGTCACATTATCATCAGTGGTCAGATTTGCATTTCTTGTTGTAATACTTGCAGACAGTATTTCAGTTTTGGTAAAGTTGTTTTGAGAAAGATCAGTTTGAAAAAAAAGCACCAAGCTTTGTATAATGGTCATGCATTATTTAAAACTCCCTCCTGGTATTTCGATGCTTTTATCTTGTTCATCATTTAACCCCCAAAAATATTTTGGAAGTCTTTTAGAAACATGAGCTTATTTCATACATTAAACTCTTCATCTGATTTTTCTGTTGCTAAACATTTTGAGTTATCAGTGTCGTTCTCATCATAGCGGGCCAAATACTTTTAATTTTCTGAAAATACTGTGACAGTTATTGGCCACAACAAAATTTTAATTTTTAAAAATATATTATCATATTACACTTCAAATTCACTTATTAGGCATACAATCTATACATCTCATAGAATTTTAAAAGCTGTAAATACATTAAATTCTTTTAAAATGTCTCATGAAAAAAATCTACAGTCTCAACGTTTTCTTAAGAAAAAGACCTGTTTTTGTTAGGGCTAAAAGAAATCAAACATCACAAAAACACTTAAATCACCTAACGCAAACTCGTTCATATATTTTAAACACTTATTAAACATGCTACCTTCACAAATTTTTTAAACCATCTTTTAACTAAAAGGTTGCTCGTATTTTAGCATCAAAGTTGAAATGGCCAATAACTATATGGGGGCCAATAACTATACCATTTCCCCTAGTTGATGTTAACTAAGATGAAGGATTTTTCGTACAATTTATAAAAACTAGCAGCCAGGGCAGCTAGATTAGCTTCCTGCGGCATGTTGATGCATAATGTGCCCCCTCTCTAACTTTTACCTCATTCTGAAGTTATATTATTTGATATAATTTAATGTTCATTCGATTTCAAGACATACCACGCACGTGGCCCGGCGTTGAACGGGCACTTCGTGCCCTGAAAGTAGTGAGGAAAATTTCAAGAAAGTACTCCCCGCCAAGGCGGCTCGCTAATAGGCGCTTCACGCCTTTACTTTTTTCCTATATAAAAAATCATTCGAATTATTGAGATGCTTCGCGCTTTCAAGATGGTGAGGAGAGTTTCAGTAAGTTCAGCTCGCTCAAAGAAAAAAAGCAGACATAGACACTCAGTTTTTAATATAAGTAGATGGCTTTTCAACAAATGAATGTTTCAAAATATTACAAGTAGCTAGCGATAAAAATTCTACGTAAGTGGCCCGCTTATGAGTTTCGTGTTTGATTTAGTTAAGCCTTCATTCAAAATTCTCATTATCATTGTTATCACTGTTTCATAGCAACGACGGTTTGCAAGAATGGATTTCATATTTAATCATTTATTAGGCTTAATCGCTTTAAACTTGACTACTTATTAATTGATATCTTCGCTAATTAAAATCGTATAATTATATCGATTGAAACTAATGAAGCCTGAAAAATTACCTATCTATCGGTACCTGGTTCGACTTTCAGTTCATTGGCGTTCAGGAGAAAGAAGCGTGACATAGAAAGATAGTTAGAAAGAAAGATAGTTAGAAAGATACTCAGTTTTTAATATAAGTAGATGATGATTAATCATTTGCTATCCGAGTGATGTAGTCAAATAATTCGCAACTCTAACGAACTATGGGGACGTTGCGGCCATTGTCTATGATAGGTAAAACAAACGAGTACCGTTTTGTTTTTATTGCTTCTAAACAAATAAATTAGTGATATTTGATCGTATGTATGATTTTTTTTCTTTATTCTCTTAAAATATATTTTTTAAAGTCTTGACCAAGTTTTGAACAGCGTGAACTTGCTTTGACCCCCAAAAGCATACACGTTGAATGCAATGTTTTACCTCTAGAAGGAATTTTGAAAATCCCGCAAGATGGCGTAATCGAGCTCTGGAGTTGCGAATGGTGACTGCAACACGGTTAATTGAAAACATGCGAAATAGTACGAATGTTTACTCTGTCATGATGATAAGTGAACATTCTGTAACAGTTTAGTTTTGAAAATCCCCACAATATGGCTATATAGTTGGTTCCCAATTATACCCCAAGCGTTCAATCACATGAATAGACCCTGCGTTATTATAAAACATGAATTTTTAATTTTAAGTATTCAAATGTTCTGTCTTCTCTGTTGGTTGGTTTTACTTCTGGTTCGAAGATTTATGAAGCCTTTTCATTGTTTTTTTATTTTTATTTCCATTTTTAGACGCTTTTGCCACTGCTGAGAGATTTCGGCTTACATTGTGACCTGAAAAAGGGAGACGTCATCTTAGCCATGCAACCAGTGAGTCGACAGTTTTGTTTTAATAATGTTTATAACTCAATGTAGCCGAGCATCAACGAACCTTAAACGATTGTAGATTTTTCAAAAAGTGTAATTCATATTGGCTCTATGAAAAATTAAATTATTTAAATAACAAAAATACCGTAAAATGGGGTGAATCGGAACACTTTTCAGCTTTGATTGTAAAAAAGTAGTTAAAAGATTTTTTTTAATTTGATTTTTTGGGTAAAAACTTCGGTCTTGCTTTACTTTTGATATTCCAAGCGAAGACAAAGCATTTTGAAAAATTATTATTAAAATATATAGGAAATTATGGGTGTTCCGAATCACCCCGCTGATAGGGGTCAATCAGAACACTTGTTAAAATTTTTATTTTTTTCAATTGGGAGAATAAGAACAGATAATTACTGTCAAATAAATGCATAATTTCAATACCAGTAAACGTGTATAATTTGTCAAAATTCAAAATAATTTTTAACTAATGAAAAATGAAAAGTAATTTTAAGAAATGCTTTTGAATTGAAATACAAAGATTTAACATGAATGGAAGTCACTCCTGTCGTCCACAAATATGTACTTGTCCTTAAAACTAGCAATTGTGACTTGGCTTAAGTTTTTTCATAACATCTCCTGGGATGAACTCTGCCTTTTCTTTAGTTTCTTAAAATCTCTGGGTTTCGGGGATTGTCCTGAAAGCTTTTTACGCTTATTCATCACTGTTGTGTGCTGGATTTTTACTACATAAAGTCTATGTGGCTTTCTCCCTCGTATTTTAAGTAAAAAGAAGTCTCCTGGAAAAAAAATCTTTTGAAATCTGCAACTGTTTGTCATTCTAAGATCTAGTTGCTTACGAGAAGGGATAAACAGTAATAAAACCTTGTCCTTGTCTTGAGTAGAAGAATTGGGGTTAGAATCTTGATTTGTCAAACATTTCCTTCAAATAAGTTTGAATTGGAACAACGGAACTAAGTGTTCCGATTCACTCCGCAAATTTTTTTTCTATGCCATTTTTCAGAATTCTTCATTTTTATGACACAATTTATAAAAAATGTAAATTCTAATGCGGTATTCTGTTGTTCAGATACATGTATAATTGAAACATACCACTCTTAGTTTTTAAATATAAGAAGGTTTGATCTTGCATATGAAGTTTTGCAGTCTATGGAAATGTGATGTTTTCTAGCGTTCCACGTGCAGCCCTCCTTAGAAGCCAATAGCGTTGCCAGATTGACAAAAGTAATTTTTTCCTACTCCCTATGATCTCACCTTACTAAGAAAAAAATTCGTGGTGAAAAATACCCAATAGTTTATTTATGAAGAATTTCGTTGTACGGTCGGGAAGTTTTGTTCCGATTGACCCCGCTGTTCCTATACACCCCATTTTACGGTACACTATGTCCCACATTTTAAGAATTTTCATTTTGTGTAGCAGTAAATTACTCTAAAAGGTTATTTAAAAATTCATTCCAAAACTTGGATGGAATCCAAAAATGTAGAAATTCATAATTCATAAGCCAACGTGAGCCTTGAAAACGAAAAGTTGCTAATGCCTTTGAAAGAAACAAATGAGTGATTCATGCAATACAGCACTTTTGTATTTCCGAATGTATTGTACTTTACAGATTATACAGAATTATTTTCACGATTTGCTTTTCTAAGGAAATGTGATACAAAAACCATCCTTTACAAGATAAGTAATTAACGCGTTTATGGAAGGAAGGAAGGGGAACAAACGACTTTCGTTGCTTAAAAAAAATTGAGAAAAGCTTTTCCACACGAGTTTATTCCATAGCGAGTTTATTCATACAAATTAAATTATCATACTGCAAACAATGCACTCGCGTTCAACCAGAACGCAAAAACCTTGAATAAGGTAATTGCCTTAATTTTAATGGATTGAAAAATGGACTTTTCCATTGTAGTTTCAGCATTCGCGATTCTAACACACACCAGCAAACAGCTTCATAAATCAACAGGTATACGAGTAGCAAAAATTTAAAATGAAACATATCAGCTTCCTTAATTACAAGGTGTTCTTTGAATAGAAGGCGATAAAAGCTTCAACGCTGTCCATAACTGAATCATTTGTTTCATTTTTTCCAAAAAAAAAAAAAAAACATTGTATGACTTTGCATTTCAGATGCGGGAGCAAGATTTAATTTTGGCAGCATACGTTTTCAAGAAAATCTTATTTGGTTAACATTGCCGCTTTATAGGGTGCCACCATTGAAAGCATTTGTGCAAAAAAAAGTCAAATCCGTGGAAAAAAAAAGTTGTTGAAAAAAAATCAAGCTACATTAATTTTTATTAATATCCAGTTTTGTGCAGAAAATTGCAACTTCAGTTTTAACTAACACTAAAAGGGCAGAAATCGACTTAGCTCAGACGCCATACGATAAATAGAAGTGCCACTTATTGATATTGCAATAAGAACAGAAAATCAAGCACGCTGTCATACTCGCAGAGGTATTGATTTGTGATGAGAACTTAAAGGACTTGGTAGCCATGTCATATTTAACTTGAATAAATCGCCTTTTTTTCTTTCTTTCGTATCTTTTTTTTTTTTTAAATGAAAAAGAAAAAAAAATACATTTAAAAATTATTTAAAATACTTAGATCTAAATGTTATCGTCTATTTCCTTCAGGTCGGCTGGAATCTGTGGAACCTATACGTCGGTAACTTGGCCCTCGGAGCTACTTTGCTTCTTTATGATGGATTGCCATGCTTCTTGTCCAAGCATGGATTCTGGGACATCATGGATCACTACAAAGTCGCTTTTACCTTCCTCGTCACCAGCATCGTCGACATGTTCGAGAAAGAAGAGATGGTTCCAAGTAAGTCATATGTAGAAGTTTAGTGGTTTAAATCGAAAGTATTTAAAGAACGAAATTTCAGTTAGTGATACCCAAACTGCATTTTTTTGAAGAGTAAAAACGAGATGCCTTTCGCTCTATTTAATACTATTTAATACTTCGTTTACATCTTGGAAATAATCTGAACGATAGATCAACCACTAATTTGGCACGATATTTAATCGGATTTACCAGATTGTAAGCTTATTCGGTGCCTCATCGAAAAATTCGTAAAAACTCCCATTTGCTTTTCCTTTCCCCTTTTTTTCAACTCATTTTTCAAAGTCAAAACTTTTTTAAAACCTATCCATATTCAGAACGCCATATATATATTCTAATTATAACAAAGCAAAACACTGCAACGCAATCATCAACAGAATACTGAACTTGAATAACCACAGACATAAAACTGGATAGATTGACATTATATCGTGGTCCTCTTTAAGTCGCAAACCGTGGTTAAGCGGTCTCGAAAGCCACGTTTGTAATAGCATCGCATCTTTTATCTTTATCATCGCTTATCTTTTCTTTGCTTCTACTACAAAATGTGAACTAATACTGCAGGTTCCGTGCTATGACAATGTGTATTCAATTCACGCTCAGGTCACTAGTCCTACGTGCTGGATCATCTTCTTTCGTTACGTTGACGAAAGATCAGTCACTCCCAACTTTCATCAGAAAACGCACGAATTTAAAACGGGATTAGCTGAGATTGACTTTTGTAAGATTATTATCCGCTTAAAACTGTACGGTTCAGTTAAGATATCATAATTGCGTTTGGTTACTCTTGTTCATTGAAACACTGGTTCGTTTAAATTAAAATGTATTCTATTGCCAGTTTCAATGCAATATCTGAAAACAAGATGCATTAAGGAGAGTACCTATTTTGGGACTGGAATAAAAAGGGATATCTTCTTCTGCATTCCGATTGATCTATATTATCTTATCGCTTAAGGCTGACTTTGCTGTTTATTTTTGTTTCCAATAATTTTTAGTTCAATTAATAAAAAATTATATATTACGCCAGATTTTGAAGAACCTCCCCCACCCTCTTTTTTACTGTTCTTTATTTATTTTATTCCTTCATTTATTTTTTGATCAATCAAGATGAATGCGTGAGTTTGGCATCCACCATCCACTTTAGATTTATAGTCACGTGCTCATTTTTTGCGAATATTTACGAAAAATTCTGCTTTGAGTAATATTTACGAAAAATTCTGCTTTGAGTATAACTTTTAATAAAATTTTTTGAAAAATTAATATCAGAAATCTAAAATATCAAAATTGCAACCATTTGAATCTCTTTTCTTTCGCTCGAACTTTAAAAATTTTCAGCTGTGATGTGAATATGGCAATATGAAGGGCTTGCTGCAAAAAAGAAATAACTCCATTTTCAATGTCTTCAAAATGTCTGCATTAAAGCTTATAGCAGAAAATTGCATTCTAAAAGTTTCTTTAAGTTTTATGAATCCTCTTGTATAACTGTACTGAGAAGTATAAAAGAGGATTTTTAAAATATTAGAACAAAAAAGGTGACCTTTATTTTAAGTTCTAATAGAGACAGACATTTTGAAGACACTGAAAATGGAGCTACCTCCTTTTTGCAGCAAGCCCTTCAATTTACTTCAATGAGTAATTGCCATCTTCCTTTATTGACTCATGTTCCTTAATATTGAGCCCGTAATGTTTAACGCAAACATTTTTTATTTTTCCCTGTTTTTACTCACAATTTTGTGCGAAAGAAGAAAAGATAAAAATGTATTCATGCCCCCCCCCACCCCCCTGGTCCAATTATCTGGACTTTTTTGTGCGATCAGGATTTTAGAGTTTTAAGATCAATTACAATTTAAAATTCTCCTATAGATATATTGTGAACTTTTTTTGCTTAAAAAATAAAGGCTGTAAAAAAATTAGTCAAAAACTCGTTTAACAGCGGTGTATCCCGGATTCCTCATCAAAGTATCCTCACAAAAATTTGTTTGAAAATCTACGAAGAATTTCCGTTTCTTTTTTTTTCTAATGACATTATTTTTTATTTTGTTTAATTTAATTTTTTTTAACTTGTTTTATTTTATTTATTTATTTTTTTAATATACTCATGACAGGTGAAAAAAAATACATTCACTCATCATATTACTCCGGAAAGAAACTTTTTTTTTGTGTAAATGGTCTTTTATATTTTAAAGAGATTTCAATTACACATGAACTTGTCATTTTTAGACATTTTCTGTAGATGTCAGAGGTCTATATATATAAAAGAAAGTCGTGTTAGTTACACTATTTATAACTCAAGAACGGCTGTACCGATATGGCTAAAAATTGGTGGGTAGGTAGCTTAGAGCCAGGAGACGGACATAGGCTATAATTTATGTGTGTCAGTTACATAAATAGAAAAAATGTCTTATTGACTTCGCCTTTTTACGAAGCCTTTTTTGACACCTCCATGGCTGAGCGACATAAAGCACACGTTCTGGCAGCTTCCGGAGCGCCGTAAACAGGTTGTAAGTTAGCTGTGCGTTGAGTGTTATTTGACTTTTTTGTGAAGTAAATTATAAACAAACGCGTTACTTCCCTTGAAATTTATATGTTATAAGCTGTCAGAAACGATTGCCACTTAAGAGTTTTTACGCCTCTGAGGCTGAGAGGTGGAAAGCGCTTGGTGTGATAGCTCCTGGACTGCAGTTAAAGAGGTTGTTCTTCTCACTACTATTCTATCTTCTATATATATAAAAGAAAGTCGTGTTAGTTACACTATTTATAACTCAAGAACGGCTGTACCGATATGGCTAAAAATTGGTGGGTAGGTAGCTTAGAGCCAGGAGACGGACATCTTCTATATATATAAAAGAAAGTCGTGTTAGTTACACTATTTATAACTCAAGAACGGCTGTACCGATATGGCTAAAAATTGGTGGGTAGGTAGCTTAGAGCCAGGAGACGGACATCTTCTATATATATAAAAGAAAGTCGTGTTAGTTACACTATTTATAACTCAAGAACGGCTGTACCGATATGGCTAAAAATTGGTGGGTAGGTAGCTTAGAGCCAGGAGACGGACATAGGCTATAATTTATGTGTGTCAGTTACATAAATGGAAAAAATGTCTTATTGACTTCGCCTTTTTACGATGCCTTTTTTGACACCTCCATGGCTGAGCGACATAAAACACACGTTCTGGCAGCTTCCGGAGCGCCGTAAACAGGTTGTAAGTTAGCTGTGCGTTGAGTGTTATTTGACTTTTTTGTGAAATAAATTATAAACAAACGCGTTACTTCTCTTGAAATTTATATGTGATAAGCTGTCAGAAACGATTGCTCATTCCGAGGATCCCGATGATCCCAACCGATATGCCGTTTGAATTTAAAAGACTTAAATTTCCGATCCGTCTTGCATTTGTCATGACCATCAACAAATCACAAGGCCAATCCTTAAAAGTTTGTAGTTTGAATCTAAAACATCACTGTTTTTCCCATGGTCAATTATATGTGGCATGTTCACGGGCCGGAAGACCATCTGCGTTGTTTGTTTTTGCGCCTGATTATAAAACAAAAAATGTTGTGTATCACAAGGTACTTAAGTGAAAAGCAACCTATGTACTGAAATACAGAAACAATAATGAATGATTAATGTAGGTACTTAATTTTTTTTTGTATTTTCTAATAATAAAAGACTTAATAAATTCAAAAATTTGCTTATTTATTGCCTTTAAGGCGGAACAGAGTTCGCCGGGTCAGCTAGTTCTTTATAAACAAATTGTTAAGAAGCCTATTTGGTCGGTTTTCATAAAGAGTTCCAATTAACTGGAAGAGCCTGATGTTGAATTGGCTAAATTTCTTAATATTTAACGAAAAAAAAATCAAATCCAGAAATAAAACATAGGATTCGGATGTTTTGACGTAATACTCATGAACAAAAACGTTTGAAATCAGATAAGTCTCTCGAAAGTTGTAAGGCGGAATAACCAGCAGACAGATATCGTATCGTTTCACAAGACAACTTCCAGTTCGTTAAAAAATATATTTTTTGCTTTTATGGAAAATTAGGCTAACAAAAAGTAGATCCAATATTCTTTGCGAACTATTTCATCTTATCACAAAGTCGAAACTAATTACTTTTTCTAGCTAAATATTTTTTGTGTACCCTCAAACCTTAATTGCGACACAAATAAATGCTTTCATCTTGTTTGACTTTCAATCAACTTAGCGTCGTAAAGTAAATAAACAATGGGGCAAACTAATTTGATTTGTTTAGAATGTTATACTGTCATTTAAGATAACTTTGAGACGTATGAGTTAACTTTGCTCCACATCATATTTTTTTGGTACATTATTTGATTTCAAAATAAAAAAAAAAAGTAGACATTTCAATGATTCGCTCTATCTACAGAGTTTATGCTATGCGTTTCTACTTTTGATTTCGTAAACTATGTTAGCAACATTTTACACAGTTTATTGTGTCATCCAGTTCTTCTGAAGTGAAGTCATTCTCGATTGCGGATTTTAAATAGTTGAAACCTCTCGTCCTACACTTTCATACTCTAGGCAATAAATAAATTGTGAAGACATTGTTACGCCACCCTGAAATAAAAGTGGAAAGCTTTTTAATAATAAGAAAACAATTGTATCCCAAGTGACACTACTTTTATTAGAATAATTTATTTTGCTCCCCGTTTCTCATACAGTTGAAAGTGACTCTGCGCCGCGGGAAAATCTTGAACCAGGTTAACCCATTAATGCCTGACATTTTTTTTCTCATACATATTTGTATACTGGTTACAAATAGTGTTTAATGGACAGGAAAAATAATAAAATAAATATTATTTTTTTTTTTTATTAAGGAAAGAAAAATCGTCCCTTAAAAGTTACGATATACCACAGAGGGCACATACTTTTTTTACTAAATTTTTTTTCTGCCTACGATATAATATTTAAAAAAACATTTTATAAGAAGAAATAAAATCAGCAATTAACATAAACTGGAAAGCAGGGAATAAGTTTGAAAACTTGGCTTTTTTTTCTTGAGATTGTGAACGATGTAATTTTTGACAAAGATCATATTAAAACTGCTGCAGAACACACTTTACAATGGTTATGTGCTGCAATCTGTTAATAACGAATTGAAACAATACCAAGGCACTAATTGAGTACTATTATTTGGTTGAAATGCTTATTTTGGGGAAATTCAGACCCTCTTTTGGACCGTCCCTAAAAAGGGACGCTAGGCATTAATGGGTTAATGTCTTTTTTAATTGTGTTTTTAATTATTGTTTCTTACCGTTGGATAACTATGCCGTTTAGGACCTTTTCTTCAGTTTTATGTTAATAGATACTCTGACACAGTTAAAAACGAGTGAGACAGTTAAAATTAAATAAAAATTGTGAATCACGGTTATTTTGAATGAATGTAAATAAACATTGGAGCAAATAATTTCCTTTATTTAGTTTGTTAATGGTCGTTTAAAAACTAAAACGTTTTGTAACAATGTACGAAATTAACGCGTTTATGTCTGAAATCACACCAGATAAAAAAGTAAAATTCAATTAAAAAGTTTCATTCTCAAAGAAGCTTTAGAAAGCTTACTTATTGGTTAAAAGAGCCCTTTTAATGTGCTTTTGAATGAAAAATGATACACAGCGTTAATGAATCATACAACAAGAAGTTCTGTCAAGAACTAAACGAGCCTACTTTCCCGTACATCGACATCGGCATTCTAGCATCTGATCATTATTCTCTTGATTATCTAAGACTAAAAATTATGTCAAACATACCTTTTTAGCACTTGAAGCTGATTTCTAAAAGCAAAATATACCCCTCTCATCAGATGAAATAGACACATAAAAAGTAAATAAATGAATAAATAAAGTTTTGTCGCACCTTTTAAAGAATGTAACTGTTACAGTTCTTCCGTAGAAAAATTCCTCAATTGTTTTCAAAAAAAAAATTAAAAGTACAAAGTACATCAAAACACATTTTATCAAAGAAAGAAAAAAAAAAGAAAAAAAAACTCGTCCGTTGATAAAATGTCTCGAATTTCACTTTTAATCCGTTGCCAGTTGTTAAATATAAATAAAGAATAAAATGCTCTCGTGAATGAAACATTTTTGTTACAAAAAAAATCGTCTGCCAAAAATAATTATAATAATAAATTCAATAAAACAAATGAATAAATAAACAAAAAATCGTCTGCACAGTCAGTCATTTTTTTTTCGAACTGTTTACTCAAAAGTTATTAGGGGTGACAGCTTGCTTGAGCGGTTCAATGTTGAACGAAAAATTGTTCAAATCGGAAATGTAAATACGGGAATGAAGTATCCTTGAAAAGTTCTTTCCAACAAAAAAAAGTTTGTTCAAATCGGACTGTTCATTAAAAAGTTAGTATCGCGGGACCGGTTATTTGAACGGCTCAAAGTTGAACCAAAAATTGTTCAAATCAAAAAATCAAATATGGGAATGAGCTGTACTCGCCGAGATCTTTCCAACAAAAAAAAGTTTGTCCAAATCGGAATGTTCATTCAAAAGTTATTAGGGGGGGACAGACAGACCGACAGACCGACCGACAGACCGACCGACAGACCGACACACAAATTCCCCATCTCAATACCCTACTTTCAAATTTTTAATTTTTCGATATTCCTTTTACCTCTTTATTTTTTCAACTTGGCGATATTTTCTGGACTTGGCGATATTTTTTTTGACTTGGCGATTTTTTTTGGACTTGGCGATATTTTTTAGATGCATTAAGCTACTTTTAATACTTTTTTCGTCTTTCTTTTATTTTTAACGGGAAAGTAGGCTAAAAAAAGAAAAGAAAATTAAAAAAAAAAACTGCATGCACTTGCTTTGAAGCTACAAAGCAATCCTTTCTCAATGCCAGGAGGTGTGATCTCATAAAAGGAAAGATTATCTGACAAAAGCTACAAATTTTGTGATACATTAACGTAGTTTGTGTATATTTTTTGTATGCACGAAAATGTTTTCTCATTCGTAACTTGTAAATGTTTAAAATTCTTAGTTTTTCAGCAAGAAAACATGCTTTTTCTAACTCTTTACATTTTCGACAATTTTTTGAATGAAAAAAAATGCTTAGTTGTAAGCATACTTTTTTGATTTCAACAGGACCAGGTTGTAATTTGGACCACTTAAAGATTATCGCAATTGGAGCGAGTCCCGTCAAACTTCAGAATGTTGATTTCATCTTGCAAAAAGTCAAATCCAACGTGCTTGTCGGATGTTTATACGGTAAGAAAATTATTTTAAATGATAAGAATATATGTTTCTGGTAAGATTGTATGTTTTTACAGTACTGGACAAAAATATAGGGCCAGGAAAGAAACAGCAGAAATAATGAACTAAAACAGTGCAGGTGGTTGTGGAAGGAAAATATCTGAAAACAAAGATTATATTAGATATAAGTTACTGAAAAACGCATTGAATAATTAAGGGGTTACAGTACCTTTCTAACAAATTTCTTTAATTTAAGTGAAAAAGTTAATTCTTTGAAATATTTGTTTCTGCACTTGATTAAAAATCAATAATTTATTTTCAAACATCAAAAATTTTGAAAACTTTTTTTGAAAATTTGAAAAATGTAAGAAAATTTCAGTTTTTTTAAAACCCTAAGGCTTTTTTGTTTCTGCACTAATTTCAAAATTTCTTTTTGCGAAATGATCACAAGAAAAACCTCAACAAATCTGTGCATTCATTTTCTTATATTTTGATTAGAAAATATTTTGTGACCTTTTACGTAAAAAAATCTCAGAAAATTTTGTTCTTCGAGGTTTAACAAACTCTAAAAATTTTTGTAATTTATAAAACGCTTATTCAATGCACAGTTTTGTTAAATATATTATCCTGAGTGTAAAAAATATTGCTTTAAAGTTATATCTTTAATAGAAAAAATTCCTTAGCATTTCTAGTAACATAGAAACACTAAAAACTGATCACCGAGAAAAAGCACTTTAAAGTTTGGCTTTTCCATTAGAACACATAGCATGTATGCCCTAAAGTCACTCATAACTTTTTAAATAATTTAGCTAGAACAATGCTGTTTTTTTCTGAGTGTTTTAAATAACTTTTACTTTTGAAATAAGCAATAAAATTTTTTTTGGTCTTTTGGTCATTTTTGAGGTACTGTAACCCCTTAAGTATTGTGACCTCAACGACAAGTTTTTGCGTTGAACATAGCGAAGGTGTACAGAAAATAACAACGTTACAATGCACAAATGAGCAGGGATACTGCAGACACGTGTTTCGGCGTTACAAGGAACGCCTTTATCAATGCAAAAAAGTTGTGAGCTTATGGATGCACAGACATCCGCTTTTGTCGGATGTCTGTGCATCCATAAGCTCACAACTTTTTTGCATTGATAAAGGCGTTCCTTGTAACGCCGAAACACGTGTCTGCAGTATCCCTGCTCATTTGTGCATTGTAACGTTGTTATTTTCTGTACATCTTTAGCACAAAGGTATTTGTAAACTTTATAGCGAAGGTATTTGACAAAGTTATAAGGCCACATTAACCTAATGATGGGAATAAAGTTCACAGCCAGCGAAATTGCTATGGCCTTAATCAACCTTGAAGTCCTGGCTCTACATTTTTTCCAGCACTGTATGGAAAGATTGTATTTTAAAATGGTAAAATTGTACATTCATATGGTAAGATTGTGTAAGACTATATTTATATATGAGAAGATTGTAGGTTTAGGCATGGGAAGTTGTAACTTTTAATAGGTAAGATTGAATGTTTGAAGAAAAAGTTAACATTGATTTATTGAATTGTAACTGCAGCCATTTTAGAGAAATATTTACCTTAGTCAGGTTGGAATGAAATTTGCATATACTTTCTTCGTAGCACTTAAAATCCAAATTAAAAAGGATTAAAAGTTCCATTAAATTGCTAAGCCGTTAAATATCCATCAAATTTCACGATAATTCAGCAAACTAATAAAACAAACCAATCAATATCATTAAAAGTAAAATCAAGTTAATTGTCTCATTATTATAATGTTGCACATTTTTGCTTTTGAATAAACTCTCTTTTTTTCTTCCAGGGGCAACGGAAGTGATTGGAGTTTTCTCCGGTTTCGATCTCAATTCTCCAGTCTACAGTTCCGAAATCCAATGTCCTGCGTTGGGAGTAGATATACAAATATTCGACGATGAAGGTAAATGATATTTGCAGTTTTCAGGGATGACAGTTAAATTAATTCGAAACAAAGACTGTTCGAAATTATTGAAATGGCTTTAGAGAGTCATTCAATTTTTCGACTCTTTTTTCTTTTTAGATCTTACTCGTAAGAAGTTAAATAATACTTATGTTACCCAGAAAGTTTATTTTAATGAGTTAACTTCAAATAAATTGTTGTTGCACAACAGATTTACAAAGAAGCGGATAGTTAATTACTAATACAAAAGTATGAAACCTCACGTAATCTTTAGAAATAAATAGAAAAAAAAATTGCTATTGGAATTCTAAGATCTCATTTCTCAAAACGGAAAAGGATGGAATTAATTTGATGCTCAATTTTCCAGGTGACTTAAAAATTTTTTTTATATATCTTTTAATAATTAAAATGCTCAGCTAGCTAGGTTTAAGTTAATAGATATCCTGCCATTCTTCTACGATGGCTACTTCTTGTTTGAATAAATTTGCTGTTTTTTAAAAATTCTTTCAAAACAAAAGGGATAGTGATAATTAATAGGAAAATGTCAAAACTCACATTTTCGTGTTGTCGAAATTTCTTGAGGAATGAGATTTAATAAATAGATGACAAAAAATAGTCCTTCCGTTGGTTTGAAAATACAAACTTTTCATCAACTCAAGTAGTTAGTTAATTCATTGTAATTTAAACTACAACAATGTAACAGAAGAATATTCTTACCGAAAACCTGAAAATTACTGGTTAATTGGCGGTTACTTAAATGACTAAAACGAGTTTATTAATAATAAATATATAACAAAAAGTTATTCTTTCCATTAGTCTGAAAACGCAAAATTCCACCAACTTAAACAACTGGTAATCCACAAGAGCTTCTCCGGGGTTATTTTTTCCTAAACCAGAATCAGCAACAGAAAAGAGAATAGTGAACTTAAAACTAACTGTAGCCATTATTTTTCAGGAAACAATGTAGTGGGTAAGAGCGGAGAGCTCGTTTTAGCTACACCCACGCCTTCTTTCCCCGTTTATGTCTTCAACGACGAGGATGGTACTAAAATGCAAGATACTTATCTTTCAAAGTTTCCAGGTAAAGAGTCATTTTGTTTACAGTTATACCACTAAACGAGTATGTGTAACAACCGAGCTGAATATAAGGCAACACCAGATAATTATTTATATCAAACTTTACTTTTATACGAAAAACTTTTTTTTTTCTTTTCAAATTGAGGTTGTGCATTAGCTACTCGTCTTTTGCAGACCTAGGGAATTTCCCATGCCTCGCGTGCATTCTTTCATTTGGCACCACCCTCGATAGATTGCTATTACCATTTGAGAATTTTAAAGCCCAGTTTCCCACAAGGTGGAGAATGTCGCATTGCGAAGTTTCCCTAAGAATTTCATTTCTCCAACAGTATTTAAGATCTAGGTTTCCTTTAAAATTCCATATAATCATACGTCATGAGAGCTGACGAATTTCTCTATCTTGAAAATCCACCGACTGATGATCGGGTTTAAGCCCGCTCCCAAAAACATAAGAGGCTAACGCCGAACCACTATGCCACCTAGCCGAAAAAACGGGAAATGTACACTCTTAAAAGTGTGCCGCTTATATGTAAGGCACAAGAGAATTGTGCCTTATATTACTTACATATCAGAGGCACAAAGCGTTAGGTGCCGTTGATACATACAAAGCACAACGAGATGAACGGCACGGACAGGAAGCAAAACTTTTTAAATGCACACTGAATCGGCCGTGCCTTTTAAATTCCCACTTCGCAAGTTTTAAGCGGCACATCGTTTATTCACGCTTTGGGTTTGAGGTTATAGCTGATCACGTGGCCCGTATGTTTATTTTCAATGCTGGAGATGGCGGAAAGTTCGTTATCGTAAAAATTCAGGATTAAATGTATTCTTTCGTCGTTTTCAAGCAATATTATTAGCTTGAGAGAAATAATTTTATGTATTGCATTGTTGTTTGATGCGGATGTAAGAATAGGGAACGAAAATCAAGTTGTAGTGTAGAAATTTGATCGTTCCATGCCTTTCCTTTGCAAGATTCATCGTTTGAAGCAACGGCAAATGAAAAGTCAGTCGGGTGCATTTTGTGCAGAATAAGCATATTATGGTTTGCTCTGAACACTTACTATCAGAAGAAGATTTTATTTATCTGTCCATCCATTATGCATTATTGATTGCCGAGGCATAAACTGCTGTTTCAAATGTCTTCCTATGGAAACATCGATAACAAAATGGGCAGCAAAAGAGTGTGTTAGTGTATTTTTAAAATCTACATACTCCTTTGCTGATCTTTTTTGTGCTGTATGTTGACATTTTGCGCTACGACAGGTATGTAAAATAGCTCGTCCAATTTATTTCTATTATGATTTATCAGCGTTATTTTAATTAAAATCTTAGTCTCATTTGCCATAATGGTTTAATATGTTAGATATTTGATACTGTTTGTTGTTCCGGCAAAAAGCTCCATTGACAAAAGAAGTAATTATTTTTTAGTTGCATGGACTTTATTATGATAAATATTGTCTCACAAGATTCGGTTGACTTTAAATTTATTGTACTACTTTTTAAAATATAGTAGGATTTTTTAAAAAATAATAAGTTATGATTTAGCATTTTTTTTAAAGTTAAAAATTAATTTTAACTCAATTTGATAATATTTCGTAGTACTTCATCATGATATAAAGTATAAATTCCAGTGCCGTATTTACGTATGGGCTTAGTGGGCTATAACCCAGGGCGGCACGATTGGGGGGGGGGGGGGGGGCACTTTTCTATGCAAAGTAAAAACCCTTTTTTTTTTACACAGCAGGGCTGATCGGCAGCGAGAATTACATCAGTTAATTGAATTAAATACTGTTCTTTATTTAATAACGCTGGAATGCTGGTGGAATTTTTCATACAAAAGTATTAAACCGCAGGGGAAAAAAAGAAAAGAAGATAAGACAGGAATAAGACTAGAAAGATGAGAAAAAAAGACTGCAAGACAGAAAAAAATTGTTCGTTAAAACCGGGTCTTCCTCGTTAAAACGAATTCTGTTCCATAGACTTAACATTGATCCAACAAAATATTCTCGTTTCCCTCGTTGTTGATTTATAATAATGTAAGAGCAGATTTGTAGTAGTAAAAGTTGAAATTCCCAAAAGACGAATTGTTACCAATTGGCTGATTGTTAACAACCAACTAATTTCATGTTTAACTAGCTGTGTGACCGGGATTTGCACGGTTTACCTTGAAAATACATTTTATGTCAAGTAAATAAAAAAAAGATTTTTTTTAACAACTTCGAAGTTCAACACCTCAAGGGGGGGGCGGCCAGTTTCAAAAGCCCAGGGCGGTCTCACGTCAAATACGCATCTGATAAATTCTGACAAGATTCAGTTGAATATAAATTTGTTGAACTTGTTAAAATATAATATGATTTTTTTCGGCAAAAATAAGTAAAAAAAGACTATTCTCGTAGAAATTGCAGATTCAAAACTAAATATTTATAAAAGAAACCTTGCCTCTGTGCATTAAAGTTTAAATTCACTAATTTTCTGTATCGCAGCATTTATTTACTAAATTTAATAAATTTTAACTTAGTCACTTTTCATGTGACCTTTATTATGGTAAAATACTTTATCACGAGATTCAGTTGACTTTAAATTTACTGAACTTGTTATCTTTTAATGAGATTTTATTACACAAAAATACAACTTTTAGTGAAATTTTTTCGTCAAACATTTTTTCTTTAGCAGGCCGAGTACTCAGTGATCAATTTAAATCATTTTTTGGATCCGTATGACATGTTCGTAGTTTTAAAAAACTGTTATGATGTTTTTGAATTGTAACAGAAGTTTAAATGTGTTTAGATGTGATTTAAGGAATCTTGCAATTTTTATCGAGATTGCATGGAATGATCGGTTATTATCCTGTACGTAATAACTAAATTTGAAACTACAGCATTATAAAACATCAATAGTCTAAGATCCCACCGCAGTTTATCTACACTCATAGCGTACACTCATGACGTATATTTCAAATTAAAGCTGATTTTTTTCTGAACGTGATGCACCATGTCCGCCTATATAAAAGTGCCCGAAACCTATAGGCAGCCTGGCCTAAACAGGTCACATGAATGTAGTATTTCTACACTCATAGCGTACACTCATGTCTCATATATCAAATTGAAGCTAATTTTTTTCTGAACGTGGTGCACTAAGGCTGCCTATGTTAAAGTGCCCGCAACCTCTAGGCAGCCTGGCCTGAAGTTTAGGGTCCAAAATTTCAAATGGTTATAAAAGACGGAAAAATCGGTCGATTCTTTTGCTTTTTTTACTAAAATTATTCTTAATGTGAGTACTTTTTCGAAAAAAATTGATGAACTTAAATTTCAAAAATTGCCGAAAGGGGGCGCTTTAGACTTTGTAGCTAAAAACAACTACTTTTTACCATTTTTTTCGTATTTTCGTAATTGATTCAAAAAGTTCAAACTCTAACTTAAATTTTGAGCCCAAAATATCAACTAATTTCCAGTTTTTAGCAATATTAGGACCAAACGTCAAAAAATGTGTTTTTCTACTTTTTAACTTGTCCTTTCATGTAAAAAAGATTATTAAAATCATCTGGCGATACTAATAATGTGAAAATAAAATTAAATGTACACTTTCTGAGTTGTAAAATACAAAATTTCTGGGTAAAAAAAAAGTTGGAAAAAAAATTTATTTTTTCTTTTTTTTAGTTACGAAAGGGTTCACCTGATTTTATTTTAACATTGTCAGGTGATTTTAATAATTTTTTTACATGAAAGGACTAGTTGAAAAGCAGAAAAACACAATTTTTGACGTTTGGTCCGAGTATTGCTAAAAACCGGAAATTAGTTGATATTTTGGGCTCAAAATTAGTTAGAGTTTTAACTCTTTGAATCAATTACGAAAATATGAAAACAAACGGTAAAAAGTAGTTGTTTTTAGCTCCAAAGTCTAAAGCGCCCCCTATCGGCAATTTTTGAAATTTAAGTTCATCAATTTTTTTCGAAAAAGTACTCACATTAAGAATAATTTTAGCAAAAAAAGCAAAAGAATCGACCGATTTTTCCGTCTTTTATAACCATTTGAAATTTTGGACCCTAAACTTCAGGCCAGGCTGCCTAGAGGTTGCGGGCACTTTAACATAGGCAGCCTTAGTGCACCACGTTCAGAAAAAAATTAGCTTCAATTTGATATATGAGTCATGAGTGTACGCTATGAGTGTAGAAATACTACATTCATGTGACCTGTTTAAGCCAGGCTGCCTATAGGTTTCGGGCACTTTTACATAGGCGGACATGGTGCATCACGTTCAGAAAAAAATCAGCTTTAATTTGAAATATACGTCATGAGTGTACGCTATGAGTGTAGATAAACTGCGGTGGGATCTTAGACTACAAGTGTTTGTTCTCCCTAAAAAGATACTATTTTGCATAAAAGGTTAAAATCACTTTATATTTTATAGCATTTCCATTTATTACATTTAATAAATGTTATACTAAAGCAACTAAAACTAAAAATAGTTTAAATACCTTGTTTTGTTCCTATTCTCAATATTGTCTTTCAAAAAGTTACCTTTTAATTAAAATTGAATAAATTCAATCATGTAAGACTGACTACCTTTGTTTCAGGATCAAACTGACAATTTGTTATGAAGTACTTATTTTTGCTATGTTGTACAATGGCAAAAACTGAAGCTTAATAGCATTTTTTTTCTTATCTTGTCCAATTTTTAGTTCTGTTGACAAGATTAGCGAAAATAAGAGCTTATACAACAATGAAATCAGAAAATGAAATAAAGTATTATACACAAGATTTTTATATTCTTTGTGAAACATTTTGTTTTGATATATCTAATTAATGTGTCATGACGAATTAAAACCTAAAAAAAAGTTTAAAACATGCAAGCACTAGGGTAAAAAAATTAAGAAGTTACTATAGACTAACATTGAAATTCTCCTTAATAAACCATTATTATTATTATAAACCTATAAGAGGCACAAATCCTTTTAAATGTAAGGCACTGAAATCAAAAATCAAGAGGCACAGACGTTTTCAAATATAAGGCACTGAAATCTAAAATCAGAGGCACAAACGTCCTCAAATATAAGGCACTGAAATCTAAAATCAAAGGCACGGCATGTGCCTTTTAATTTCAGAGGCACAAACGGTGCCTTTCATTTTAAATGTGCCGCTTAATTTTCAGAGGCACAAAAATTCAAAATGTGCCTCTTATTTCAGAGGCACAGTTTTAAGAGTGTACTTCATTTTGAATTGTAAAATCTTGAAAGGGGGTAGCTTATTTATTTTTGTGTTCTATCAACTAAAATCACGTTTATAAATCTTTAATTACAATGATTCGTACACAAAAGTATAGGGCTTGATAGAAATAAGCAGGTTTATAGCACATTCGTTTTTCGTATCCATTACAGGTGAAATATTTTGATGAAATTTACTAAATTTAGACCCGAATAAAAAAAAAAATTCCAACGGGTCAAATAAATTTTTCACCTTTTTTAAAAGCATTTAAGCTAATGCTGTTATACTTTATCACACATGTTTAAATGTTTTTATATAAGGCTTAATGTGGCATGTAACTTCTAATGAGCAATAACAAGCGCGCAGCATCACAAGCATGTTGGCCTTCTTATTTATTTGAAAGTTGAAATTTCACCGCGCTTTTTTTTTCGAAGTACTTTCACGTAAATTTTAACGATTATTGATGTTCTCTTATTTCAGGAGTGTGGGCTCAAAACGATGAAGCTTGGATAGATCCTGATACCAGAGGCATGATCATTATTGGGAGAAGGTAAACTTCAACACCATCTTAATCTCAGCTAAAGATAGTATGTCAGTCGCCAAGGCGTAGAGCAATCACACCCAACCTACGACTCGTGGGGCACATGTAGCTCACGAAGCTGGTTTATGCATTCATCGTTAAATATAAAAAGCATTTCAGCCTTTTTATATGTAATTTAACCATGTGGGTTAACGTTGCACCACTTTTTATTTCTTAGTTCAGTTGCCCTCAAAAGAAATTGTAGAAGGTCCAACGCAGCACTCTTCTGGCAAGGCTCTAATATTTGTGTTCTACTCCTTATTTTACAAAATGAGTAAGCAGCTCTGTACGAGGCTCATTTTATCAGTCAATCATTCTTAGGTGATTGCCTGAAAGTTACTCTTGAATACTGATTCGAAATCAATTAGATCTCTAGTCCCACATTATATATTCTATACTAGCTGACCCGGCCACGCATTGCTGTGGCTAAGGTATGGGTTAAACTACAATGTTTCAATAGAAACGAAAAATTTTATTACCGTTATAGAGATCAACTTTATATAAATATGAATTTGAGGTCAAAATATGAAAACAATCGAACAAAAATTTCCTAAGTTTGCTAGAAACAAAAAATCAACAAAAAATATAGCATTTTAGTACTTAGAAATATTATATTCAAGCTTGTAATAATTAATTAATTAAAAATTTTCTAATTGCTATTGTAACATTTTATTTTTTAATAATGTAGGTAGGGTAGATAATTAACCAATATTATTTGTTATTTTTTGAATTATAAGCATTTTCAATTTCAGTTTAACTCAACACTAATCGGTGCACAATATTCTTTGTTAATCTGTCTCTTGTAAACAAAAATAGATTGGACGGTTTTCCCACACGGGAGCAAGCGACCTATAGTTGCCCATGGGAAAAACATGGATTTTCTAAATCTAAACCGCAAATTGACATTGTTTGTCCTTGGGACTTATTAATGGACATGGCGAAAGCTTAACGAATGGGAAACTGTAGCCTTTTGAAGGGTATTGAAGATTCTGACGGTGTCATTGGGATACGTGGCAACAGAACTACTTCATCTTTAAACTTGGCAGTCAAAATGATTGCCTCAATAATGTTCCCGGTGATTTTTTTGATAACTAAACGTGTACCATTGCATAATCTCGGTGGATTTAAATTACGTAGAAGAACTATGGGTGAACCAATTTTTAACCGCAGATTATGTGGTAGCATTCCGGGTATGTTTCAAGAATTTTAGCCAAGAATACAGAAAAGCTGGTAGCTAAATAGATAATTTGCAATAAAAAATATATTGCGGTCCTAAATTGAGATAAAAACTATCCTATCATTTAAGTTGGACCAAACTGAAACTGCGTGTAAAATTTGGTTAAAATCGGTTCAGTAGCTGAGGAGTCCATTGGCCACAAACACAGGGACACGTAACTTTTATATATTAAGATAGTGAAATAATATATAAATTACAAAAATTAATAATAAATAAATTACAGAATATAATTTATTTATTACTTTAACTTTAAATAAATTAAAATTTAAAAGTTACGATAGACCCCAGAAGGGTACATACTTTTTTTATTAATTTTTTTTTCTCCCTACGATATAATATTTAAAAAGACATTTCATAAGAAGAAATAAAATCAACAATTAACATAAACAGGGAAGCTGGGAATAACTTTGAAAACTTAGCTTTTTTTTTTTGAGATTGTGAACGATGTCATTTTTGATAAAGATCATATTAAAACTGCTACAGAACACACTTTACAACGGTTATGTGCTGCAATCTATTAATAGCGAATTGAAACAATACCAAGGTAATAATTGAATACTATTATTTGGTTGAAATGTTCATTTTGGGGAAATTCAGACCCTTTTTTGGACCGTCCCTAAAAAGGGACGCTAGGCATTAATGGGTTAAATCGGTATTAATAATAATAATAATAATAATAATAATAATAATAATAATAATAATAATAATAATAATGATAATAATAATAATAATAGTAATAATAAGAACAATAATAATAATAACCTGAAAGGTCCAATGCTGCACCCTCTCGGTAAAGTTAAGAATTATGAAATAAGTTTTCTGCTCTTTATTTTACAAAAAAAAAAAGAGCTATAATGTACACAACTCATTACGCCATTGAATAATTGTGAAGTGTCTGTTTGAAAGCTATTTTTGTGGTTGTTAAAAGTGCTCTTCCGACAATGCAATAGTGTATGTATTGTTGCAAGGAATAGAGCTATTGTGAAGCACAAAGAAACAGTTTTCGAACATTTATAATTAAAATACTTCATTTTGCTTCTCATTTCTGCCGTAGCTTTAAGTGAGCCTGTATAGCTAGTTGGATAAATAAGCAAATGTCTAAAAGTGTCTTTAGTTTTACACCAAAAAGTGCAATCACAATCTAAAACTATGTGTTAATCAGTTTAAATAGAGAAATTGAGGCTCAATACTACTCTGAATGAGCAGTTTAATATGGTTTCGCACTCGCGCTGTAATTTTTTTTCTTTATTTATTTACAGTGACAATACCATCAAACAGCATGGAGAGAGATTTGTTTCTGAAGAAATTTATTGGGCGAGTGAGTATACAAGTACTTTTTAATAAAGTTTCTTTTATAGTTTAAGTTATTTGAAATATTTTATATATATCGCTGTTGCTAGCTTACAAAATAGGCACGGCAAGAGCAATGCATAATAATTTTTAACTGTGTAAGAATGCATTAGGGGTTCGATTATTCAGAGCTGTGCTGTGCATATTAAGGCATTTTAATTGTTCTATTTTGCTCAGGTGCCTAAAACACTAACAATTGAGACAGCGACAAAACAATAGTTGTGTGCTTTCTGTGTAGGCTGTTGTTTCTACACACGCTCATGTTGTCAATCACTCACTTAGTGGCCTGTTTTGCATCATTTAACAAATTACTTTAACTGAAAGAACAATGATTTGCTAATTGCGCCACGTCATCCTTCGAAACAGAAAAATTCTTACTGACAATAACAGCAAAAATCTTCTGTGATAGATACATTTTGTCGTTGTCGAAAGCAGTGCTGATTCATCGTGCGCAGAAATGCTAATCATTATACTAAAATGCAACGTTTCTTGACAAAAACATCGTGACGTCAGCTTTACGTTTGCGTGACGTTAGCCTATGAAAAACGAGCTAGATAAAACGTCACAGCCTACTTGGCGAATAAGAGGAGATCGCTGACTGCTTGTGAGCTCTGATTGGCTCCACCCGTAGTGACGTCAGTGCCAAGTTAAGTTGCATTCTAGTATAGTCGTACCCTCTTTTTTGGGGTTAGTCATTACCTCACTTTTCTTTGCTAGTCATTACCCCCCCCCTTTTTTTTTGCCCCCTAGTCATTACTTTATTTTTTCTCCAAATAGTTCATTTTCTCTTCGCTAGCATTGCTTCAACTTTCTTCGCTTGTCATAGACTAATTTTTTTATTCGCTAGTTATTACATTATTTTTCATTGCTAATCTCTAGCTCATTTTTTCACTCATCATTGCATCTTTTTTCTTTCCCTAATTACTTCATTCTTTTTTATTTCATTTTATGCTAGTCATCACATCCCTTCATCTCTAGTCACCCACTCGTTTACCTTCGTTATTCATTACCTCTTCTTTTTTTGCTAGTCATTGCTTTACTTTCGTAGCTAGTCATTACCTCAGTGCCGTTTCGCAAGTTATTATGTCATTTTTTTCTTGCTAATCGTTGCACCATTTTTCATCGCTAGTTATTGCTTCATTTTTCCTACGCTAGTCATTACAACATTCCGCTTCGCTCGTCAATACCTCTTAGCCACTATCGCATTTTTCGCTAATTTTAACCAAATTTTTTTCGTTGCTAATTATTACCTCACTTTCCTTCGGGAGTCATCATCTCGTTTTTTCGCTCTCAGTACTTCATTTTGAAGTCATTATTTCGCTCTCCAATTACTTCATTTTCTCTTCGTTAGCCAATATTTAAACTTTCTCTACTTTTTATAACTCCATTTTATTATATTCAGTAGTCATTGCGTTATTTTTATTTGCTGATCATCAGCACGTTTTTTTTTCGTTAATCAATGCCTCTTTATTCTATGTTTTTTTATTCTTTGACAGTTACCTCATTTTTTTTACCTCATTTTTTGCTAATCATTACTTTGCTTTCCGTAGCTAATCATTCCCTAAGCTTCGTTTTGCTAGTCATTTCCTCAGCTTTCATCGCCAGTTATTACTTTATATTTCCTTCAATATTCATTTTCCTCTTCTCTCGACAACACCTCGTAGCCATCATCCCATTTTTCGCTATTCATTACCTCATTTTCTTCTCTGTTTTTCTTCTCCACTCATTACCACATTACTTTTTCTCTCCCGCAGTCCACGACATCGAAGAGATTGCCGATAGCGTGTGCGTCGCCCAGAGCAACAGCAGCGGAGACGGGCGCTGCGTCCTTTTCGTCAAGATGAGGAACGGCCACGTCTTCGACAAGAACATACTCAAGAAGATCGAGACCACTATCATGCAGGAGCTCACCGTCTTTTACGTGCCGGGAGTCATCCTGCCTGTCAAAGACATACCGGTAAGGGAATTGCTGCTGATTCAATTTTCAGCTTTTTTTTTTCGTTTGGTTTAGTATGTGCTTAAATAATTATTTATTAAGCAGCAAATTATCACCCTTAAGCCACGGATAACGTAGAATCCCTTTAGAGGACATCACCCAAGGGAGGCCTGTACCTATCATCTTAGATGACTTACCATCACAGGGACTCCTTTTAGGGGGGGGGGGGAGGACAGGCCGACCTATCCGACATTTTGGTTCCAAGACGGTTTTGGATCCAGCCTCCTTTAATGAATTTGAAAATTCGTTATTTTAATCAATGGTAGCTTTGTCGTCAAAATACGCCACATGGAGTAAATCTAGTAAGATAACTGAATTCTCAAATTAAATACTATCTTATGAGGAAATATTTCAGGTAAATAATTCCATTTTCATCCTTGTTTCTTGTCTGCAATTTAAATGAATGAAATATCCCCATTTTATTAGTTGGAACACTTAAACTTCAATCAAGTCAGCCATCTGAAGTTTAGGCACCAGTTTTCTTTAACGCGGTTTTCGTACACATACTAGTGGAACCGCATGCGGTTTTTTTTTTGGAACCAAAATGTCGGATAAGTATATAGGGGCATCAGAATAACGCAGAACTACATGCAATTTTCCAACCGCCCAGTTGTGTCATCCAAAGACTGCACTTTCGTCCTTGTTACGGACCTTCAGTCTGGAATAGACAGTAACCAAGCTGGAGACAGATGTCATCTCGTAAAAGCTAAAGCTGACAACAAACTGGTAGCTAAAATAACTTTATCACACCTGTCTTTTGTTCTGCCTTAGCCCTGACTTAAAGGTGGTAACTTACTGCATGATACCCAAGCTTTACATTCACTTGACGAGTTGAACCGCATCAATGCTGCTGGCTCTCGTTGATGCGTCAAATTTATTTCGGCTACTAGTTCATTGGTACTCGTAGCTTCAATGAGAGAACATCTGATTTTAGCTCGGTTACTGTCGATTCCAGACTAATGAGTCCACAAAGAGGACGAAACTTCAGTCCCTGGATGACAGAACTGAGCTGTCTGTATCTTGCCAAGTAATTCTTTTTGAACAATTTCCTTACACGTGTTTTAAATTTGTACGATTGCATAATTTTTTATTTCATTTCCAATATTCAATTTGTATAAGATATATCATGAAATTAAGGATTTGTAGAGAGCTGAAAGTAATTTCACTGCAAACGATTTTATTATTGTGCAAAGGAATCTCTGTTCTCTGCTGCAAATAGGTTTTATTATCCGAAGCTCTCAGTTTCGCATGCTATCTAGAATATGGTCTCACGTTCTGACTCCGTGATAGAGAAAAAAAAATGAAGCTATGTGAGACATGTTCAATATTGTCTCCTAAATAAAAAAAGGAGAATTTTAGTTAAAACTCTTCATCAGAATAGAGACAACAGTCCTCAAAAGTAATTAAGACAGCAGTTCCAAAAAGTTCCCATCATCTTAAGAAAAAGTGTTCGTAAAAATCTAAGTCAACAGTTCTTAAATATTATCAACAGCTATTAATGACGACATTAGTCATAAAAGTCACCATTAAAGTGAGGATAAGAATTTTTAAATTGCCTCGACAAGCCTTTAAAATCCTGTTTAGAACGTGAGCTACAATCCCTTAACCCATTTATGCCCAGTAGCCTAAAAACGGGACGCTTGTTAGTTACTGCATACAAAAACCTGTACTGGGTATATCATAATACTAAAGCTGTTTTTCACAAGTTAAATAGTCGTTCTTCTTGAGAAAACCAGTTAGAGCCACTATTTGGATGTCAGAGTTTATTTATTGGCAGCTATTTTCAGACAAATCAGTCAAGCAACGATCCAGCATGGGTAGCCACAGAAAGTTTTTTTTGCGAACCTTTTTTTCATAAAATTAAACTATTTTAAAATGATTTGCTTAAAATTGATCAGAGATGCATTCTGTAATGTTACTTTGTACAAGTAAAGTCAATTAAGGTCGCATTTTGCTCACATATCTGCAAATACCCCATAAACAGGACGTTAAATAACTTTAAAAATGTGGCAACGACGAACTATTTTAAGCCTAAAATGTATGCAAACCATTCAGTAAAAGTTTTAAGCAGATAAAAATTTAAAAAAATTGTTAAAAAAAAACCTGGGCATAAATGGGTTAATGATAAAAAACAAAACATTGTGTTTTTCACCCTTCAGCAGCTAGTTCAAGTCATCATGCTTTCAGAATAAATGACATAATGTATTTTTGCAAATACTTTTCTTTTAACACTGACGAAACAAGCATACCTTACCGGTGTAGAGATGTTTTAATTAATTTTTATCTCCATGCCTACTTTTAAGTTTTCTAATTTACTGCTTAACAAATAACAGTTTTTTAACGTGTGATTTTTCTCTTCTTTACATAAATACTATATCCTCAACTTTAAGCTTCCTTTAATACGATATCTAATTTTCTATATTGTTGTTTCTTTCAATGCAGTACAACCTCAACGGCAAACGGATGGAAAATCTGGTAAAGAAAATCATTCACACGAATCAAATACCTGAAGTCAGCAACGTCAGGAATATAGAATGCTTGTCTGAGTACTGCAACATCCCACAACTTCAGAACTTCTGAGCACCAACACCGAGAGCCAATCACAATAAATCCCACGTTACGGAACTCTCCATTCAGCATCTCTCAAGATCTCAACTGTGTATCTCCATTAAATTATTGGGAAAATCTCACACCTTAAATGAGGAATAGATGCAGAGTCCCCATACTTCTCCAATAAAATAATTGTTAAGAAATTACACGTGAGATTGCTTAAGCTACAAAATTTTGTTTATTACACGTTTTAAAATTAAATAGTACAAAGCTGTTACGAGCAAGAAAAAAAATGTCTACTCTGCTGCTGAATGGTTCGAATCAAGTTCTGATTTGCTGTAAATTCCATGAAAATAATAATAATAATAATAATTAATATTATTATTATTATTTTGTATAAAAATGTATCTAAAAAATGTACTCGAACAGCCTCAAATTCTTTTCATAAGCCAATTGTAAGTTATTGCAGCCATTTCATGAAGATTTCGTTTTTCCATCCCATACCACCGCATGTACATATAAATAATTTTATTACTCTCTTTTAATGCTTATTGTTACGTGAATGTATTCTGTTCTTTAAAGAACATCATATTTTACGAAAATTCTTGTGAAATTCATGTTTATTCTCATATTTATTATACCGTTTAAAACGTTTTATACGTGGATTTCTTTTTTCATATGTAGATTTAGCATTTAATAAAGAAATAAAACGTATAGTCTTATATTTTCTTGAAGTAGATTTAAGTCCCTTTAACATAGTTTGGTTAACACTTTAACATAGTTTGGGAACAAGCAGGGGGGGGGGGACAAAACATTTCCTAGTCACTCGGATAGGCAAAAGGAGGCTATTGTAGAAAACCATTTACATTTTTTTAATAACTTAACTTGGTTTTAGATAAAAATCCCCAAATTACCATGAGTACTTACAATAACTATGAATTGCCACTAGAAAAAAAACCCTATTTATTTATTTACTTATTTATTTGTGATGTGGGTGTTACAAATAAAGCCATAGAGACCAATAATGCCATCTTCCTATTTTGCTATGTAGGATAGCGAAAATTTGACAGATCGTGATTTTATCGCCATCAAACACCATCTGAAGAGTTATCAACAAGCAGAATGTTATCAACAGGCAAAAGGGAAGCAACAATTAATACATAACATTTTTCCAAAATCACCTAGTCTGATTATAGTTTAAATTTTGTTCTTTATGGTTAAATGTAGTTTAATAGTATAAAAATGTTAATTGTTCTAAAAACAAAAAATGTCGCTGCGTACCGTCACTTCTTCCTGTGATTTGATAATCCTAGAAAAGTAGAGCGTAGCCCTATAAGGCCGCGATTGGCCTTGTTAGAACACCAGTGCCCTTATTAAGACACTAAAGAATCGGGTGGATGATATGATCTAGTGCTGTATGTGTGTGCGAACATTTCTGTTCAAGAACATATCTGCGCAGGAATGACCAAAAAACGATTTATAAGCTCCTCAAATGTGCCGATTGATCTTTCTTCTTTCAACAAGCAATATATAAAAAAATAATTCAGTCAATTTTCTAAAGCCAAAATAGAAAATTTTAATTTTAGTCAAGGCTTCACCAGATATCGTTTTATACAGGCTGTATCATTACTCAAAACATCAATGGTGAAGATTCGCCCGCTAGAGAGCGCTGAACAAGGACCACCTAAATGTTTGTTTACATTTATTAGCATATTGTTTCTGCTGTAAAAAGCGATGTTTATCCTATCTTTAAGGGTTAAAAAATATTGATATAGTTAACTGAAGTAGAGTACACAGTGAATTGATGCCGAAGGCCTTATTAGTGCTGCTTTTCAGGGGAAATAAATTCCCTTTTCAGGTAAAGATATACAACCAAACGTTTTATACGACCAACTGTATCATGGTGAACTGTGGACTGAATTTTAAAAAGTTCTATGGCAACATGTTGGCTGCATTGGCTCGCTTAGCGAATAGATTCGTCATTTATCGCTCTGCGGTGCCAGTGTCGTTTCATAGTTAATTAATAATTATAATCAATTAAAATGAAAAATAATTCGCTAACTAATTAAAATAAGCCGCTAAAATGCAGAATAAACCAATAAATAAAACAAGCTTTTCAATGACGTTAAAATATACTAAAATAGAATTGAATGCCAAATTGTAAAATTGTCGCCAACAAATTAACTTTTAATTTTGTCTTTTATTTATCTGATTTGTTTATAATGTTAGTTACCATAAAATTCGATTGATGTCGCTGGACAATGACCACCGTTTTTATCCCAAGGATTTTGATCAAATGAAACAGCCTGTATAAAACGCTATCTAGTGAAGCCTTGTTTTAGTTTACTTTTAGTCTTGTTGAACGATTTATTTTGCTAAAAAATTAAAATTTTAATTTCAGCAACATTGTTTTTGGCAACGATTGACAGGCAGATAAGCGGTTTGATTTAACTAGTTTGGTGAAGCATTTGGAAAATAGCGCCAAGTGCTTTATTTTAGGTTAATTCCCGGGAAATTTCGATAATTAGGAATTTGGAGAACTTTATTTATTGGTGTTAAAGTTTTGGCATAGGTGTCTGTACGAGGAGTATTGTTACTTCGCAGACCGTAAGCAAAGAGTAGGGAAATATCTATTCACGGTGGGAGATCAAGAAGCAAAAGATTACCAGAATTAAATTATTCATGGCAAAAATTTTATTACCGCATCAAATTCCCTATTATTGAATCATTCCTATTTTCTCCTCAATAATAACAGTTATCTGTCAGTAACCCGTGTCGCAACGACAAATACTTTACTTCGGCACCGTATTTTTTTGGTTTCCATAGCTTCTACCACAATAACATTTAAAAAACAATTTTACAATAAGAAAATGATGTACATTAATTATTTATTGAGATCACCAACATTTCGTAGTCACACATTGCAAATTTTAGAATGAGCATTTCGGAATTTTCAATTTTGCACATAAATTGATTTTAATCCACACAATTTTCAAAATTAAACGAGATGAATATTCGCCAACTCCTTGTACGAAAAATCTCACGTTTAATTTGACTTTCAAGAGCTCCTTCACCCTCGTCTTCGTCCACTAGATTTTCGTCGTCGTCCACTCGATTTTCGTTTTCGACCAGTCGATTTTCGTCTTCGACGGCTCGATCTTCGTCTTCGACGGCTCGATCTTCGTTTTCGACCTCTACCAGACGATTTTCTTCCACTACTTCGACGGCCTCTCCTTTTTCCTCTACCTTGGCTACTTTTCCTTCGTTGCTCGCGTCTACGTTTCCTCTCTTGATACATTCTGATTTTGTTCCATTTGGCCCCTTCCTTACTACTACAAGGAGCCTGGAGGATGTTCTTCTCGGGAAATTTTTCGTCTTCAGAACTGCTACTGATGGAGGGGGGCCTGCATCGTGGCTTCTTCACAACATTCAAAGTTTTACTTGTTTTCTTTGGTTGTGTTTTCTTATTTTCCATTCCGTGTTTACAATCGATCAGTGAAAACAAAATTTATTAGTGGTCAAAGAAGTTGAATTTTTTCTTACTCCGCAAAAATTTTGATATTGGAGGGAAATTTTGTTGAAAAAATTTTGTTTAATGCATTTTAACAAAGGTTTTTTTCTTTGAATGATACAAAATGAAAGAAATTTACTCTTATTGGTCAGTTACTTAATTTCACGACGCGAGATATTTAAGGAGATAAACTTGTTTTAAATTCTTAGTTTTTGCCAAGGCTAAACTCGGTAACTGTATAGCAACAATCAAGTTTAGCCTTGGTTTTGCAGCCAACCCATTATAAAATCTCTTTCACGTGAATGGAAATAAAAATGGAAAGATTAGAAAATTGCGCCCATTATTATGAGGAATATTTTTAGGTAAAAACAAAATGGAATGAAGTTAGATCATGCCTATTTGTTCCCTTTAGCAACGCAGATTGAATTGATGGGCGCTAAGCAAGAGCATACAACGTTCGGTAAAGATACATTTGAGGGTTACCCTTGACGAAATTGGCGGTTTCTGTTTTTCGCCAATCCCGTTAACGCGGTACACGGTGCAAAACAGAAATAGCTGCCGAAACATAATGAAATTTCAGTAAAATCGGCCAAAACTTATTAAAATTGCAATGAAACACAATATAAGCGAAATTAATAAAACCAGCAAAGTCAAATCTAAAACTAGATACCTAATCATTAAAATGCATAATTTACCATTAGTACAATAACGGCCCAGCTTAGTGATCAAAACCTGGCAAGTATTCAGGGCATCTGTGCCACCGCCTACGGCGGCAGATTTTCGCTGCGGTAAATTAAAAAAAAACCAAAATCAAACCAAAACTCGTACTCCGAGCTACACTGCTCGCAGTTGACTTTTTCAAAACTTTAGGGGAATTTTAGGAACTTTTTTTTTGGTAAAGGCAGGATTTATTTAATTTATGTAGAGTGGTAAAACAGTTGTTTTAAATATTAAACAGTTCTTTCTTAAGAGGACGAATTTTAAGTCTGTCTCAAGATGAAAAGTAATGTGAAAAGTGCATTTCTTAACAAAATATTTTGTAAAATGTCTATTTATCACATTAAATATCTGGAAAAAAGGACGTTTTGCAAAAAAAAAAAAAAAACTTTCAGAAGGGTCTGTTAAATTCTCTTAAGAACTCCTATAAGAGTTCAATTTTTTTAGGAACACAAAAATTTTAGTACATTTTTAGGAATTTTTGGAGATTTTAGCAATTTTTTCAGAAAATTTAGGAATTGTAGGGGGAATTCGGACCCTGGAGCTGCAAAATCAAGAAGGAATCCACGACAGTCGTTCTACCCCCTACCCCCAAAGAAAACCTAAACTATGATTTTAGGCAGTTAATTTCGAAAGTTTCCGGCGCAGACCCCCATCTCCACGCTCCTTTCTTTTTTTCGGTTTCTAATTCCAACTTTTTCAAAGGAAAGCAGCTTACCTGCCCCCCTTTTATTAAACCTCTTATTTCAACAACCAACCAAGAGACAACTGGGAGCCAACTCGAAACAAAAAAGTTTCAAGCAAAGCTGTTCCAAATTCTGCATCTTTGATCATAATTTTTTCAAACAGACTTATGACCCGATTTATTCCTCAAATGCCACCATCTTCACGTCAGAGATTCACCCACCTATGTAACGAAATATTTCTAATATTTTAAGGGGAGGAGGGTCATGACCTCAATATACCCCCTCCCCCGATGGCAACATCATTATTTATCTCCATGACTTGTCAAATTTACATAGAAACTACTTTTTGCAGATACTATATTGTTTTGAGCCGAATTTAGACGAACACATTAGTTACATCTCCAATGTAATGGTGAAATTCTGGAAACAAAGGTAGGTAGTGACATCTGCAGGATGCAAAAAATGCGAGGGGGGGGGGGGGCACGGAGTTAATATTAAAATGGGAAGGAAGTGCATCTCTCACTACACTACTGCTTACACCCTCAGTCCCCACCGCCTAGGCAGTTTCTTTCCACACCCAAGTACATCTAATTTTAAAAAAATAAAATAAAATCGAGCATTTAAAAATGTCATGCAATTATGTCGTCAAATCTCTAGTATCAGCAGACAAAATATGAAAATTAAGGAACTATTTGGGAGGTCACAGTGACCTCCTGTGACCTGCCACGTGCAAAAGGATGGTCTCTGCAAGCAGACTCTTCACGAATAGCTTGCTTTATCACTTCGTCAGTCAAGGACTGTCACGTTACATTTTCATCAATGTTCATAAAAACTTTAATTTCTGCAAAGTCAACACCAGCAAAGCTTTTAAAATGATTCCATTCATCGGTCACTCCAGCTTTGTTGACATAGCTGTTAATGAAACCAGAATGGCCCTTGAACAAGATTTTAATTATGGTTTCTGTTGGCAGATTTTTTTCCTGCCTCTTACTCAAGCTTGCATTGCTTTCAAAGATTATTTTGTTCTAAAAGCAAAAACTATTTGTGTCATCCATTAATTAAAAAGCTATTTTGGTCAACATTTTAAGTTCACTAAAATAGCCAGAAAGTACAAGAAGCGCTATTGTAAATGAATTTTTCCTTTGTAGAAGATAATAAGCAAAGTAATCTGTAAAACAAAGAAAAAACTTTCTTAAATTCTTCTCAAAAGTACTAACATTTAAATCAAATATAAAAACATACCTACCCCAATTGTCCACTTCATATTAAGAAGAACTTTTCAGATAAAAACACAGATAAAATTCAAATACATCTAATTTGTTTCTAGATGACATGAGAAACGCGGAAATGGAAAAATAATCATACCTTTAAAAATTTACAAGTCGCAAAAATAGAATCAAAAGGTGAACTTGAAAAGCCCTATACTAAATCAATCACAAGTGCTTTATTTGGTAACAAATAGAACAGGCAAAAGATAAGAATTTTAAATCATTGAGCTTTCTTTCTTTGTTGACCAACAATAACATTGTTACAATTCGCGCGAATAAAAGCTGGTATTAAAAGCACATTTCTGAGGTTTTCAATCAATATCTATGGCAATTAAGGACATAAAAAGACAAGACCTAGTTAAGAATTCTCGATCAGATTTCCTTTCAAGCAAAATAAGAATGATTAAACTCAGTTCATTCGTTTAGGAGCAATGGTGCCACAGACAGATAAACAGATACACACACACACAGAGTGTCAAACTTATAAACCTACTTCCTTGTTGCGTCGGGGGTTAAAAAAGTGTACATTCAAGATATAAAGACAATTTTATGTTTAAACAACTAAATTATTAGGGAACCCACTGAAAACTCTTAAGATAAGAGATAAGTTTTAACGCTTCGAGTTATCTGTGGTTGACAGTATTATGCATTAGTTTAGGACCATGTTAAGTTATCATCAGACAGAACTAATCATGCCCTAGCCTTGCTCAGTAGTTTTCCAGAAATGTTAAGTATTCATCAAGCTTCTAAAATTTTTAGTTTTTAAAGCTAACTATGTTAAAATTTTTGAGTCCTGAATTTAGCCTATCTATATCTCCAAGGTAATATAATTGTCATACCAGAAGCATTACTTTTTCACTTTTTTTTTGGCAAAACATTGAAAAACGGGAAAAAAAAACTTGTTCTATTTTACCTTTTGAGGAACTTGTAATATATTTCAGCAGTTAATTTATCTTATGATTAGTGGATATGCCTGGCCTCGCGCGGGTTAAATCGCAACATGTAATGTCCAAGAAGGTATTTTTCTGTAACAACAATGAAATAGGTGAGCCTTAAATTGATAATTCATTGTTAATCGTAATCTTTGTAGGAAAAGACTTACATTCAAATGTGTTAAATTTTATCCATTTGTATGCTTAAAGGCTTATCTTTATTTCTCTATCTATTCAAAATTGAAAGAAAATGGCCATTTTGAGACAAAAAATTTGAATTTTGAGCTTTTTAAAGACTTTTTCTGTACTTGCTTCTGTCATGGTTTTCACGTTTTGCTTCCGGTTGCAGAGTTAAATCTAGCCGCGTGAATTTTAAAGCACTCCCGCTTTTAGTGGAGCGAGCAAAGGTTTGGCTTACATGGTTTTGAGTCGAGTACAATGATTGGCTGGACTACGACTGGAAGCTTTAAATCTGACTGAAATTGTTGGAGATAAACCTTGCAATATTAAAGCAAAAGAAGAAATGAAACGAATGAGATTAGGGTTAATCTGTGCTTTGGGTCCCTTTTCTCGCCAAATACAGATTTCTGTTTTGTCGCCATAGAAACGCCATTTTTGCGTAATGTCTCTCAGAGCTTTCAACTGCGCGAGACAACAAGGAAAAACGCACCAGTTGGCGACTTTTTGAAAATGCACCAAGCAGGGACCCAAAGCGCATTTTCACCGAGATTAGCTAACAATCAATATGTTAGTCAAGTTCTTCACGCAATTCTAAATAAATTTTAAAACGAAAAAACTTTGAAATAAAATATAAAAAAACTTTTTAAATTTAAAGACTATTTCTGTCTTTCGCACTAAAAAGTATGAAATAAACTAAGTATTCGATATAGTGATTATAGTGCTCAGAAATTCCAGCTCATCTTGATATATTTATATTTACGTTAATGCTAAAGCAGCCAATAAAGCTTAAATGAAAAATTTGATTTAAGAAATAGGCGGTATAGTAAAAGCTATTCGTAATAAACAGTATACCGCCTATTTCTTAAATCAAATTTTTCATTTAAGCTTTATTGGCTGCTTTAGCATTAACGTAAATATAAATATATCAAGATGAGATGGAATTTCTGAGCACTATAATCACTATATCGAATACTTAGTTTATTTCATACTTTTTAGTGCGAATGAGCGGACAGAAATAGTCTTTAAATTTAAAAAGTTTTTTTTATATTTTATTAGATTTTTAAATTCAAAACAATGCCTATGTGAATTCTAGTACATCAAGGAACCTCTGTGCCAAGTTTGATGAAAATCCGACGAAAACTGTGGATTTGTATTAGTAACAAACATATAATATACACACATCCAGTTTTACATATATAGATAGCTGGTTATTATTTTAATATGTCATTTAATTATCATTTTTTTTTGTATTTGATCCAGTTGAAAGTTATATCTGCACCTAAAATGTAAAAACATTTAATAAGTATTTTCACTTAAAAATATAGTGAAGCAATTTTTGTATGCCAACAACCACTTTGTTCTTCTGCAAATTAATCAGTTCATTGAAACACCACAAAAGGCCTTAGAATGATTGGAATGGGATAAATGTTATTCAACTGGAAACTAAATACTGAGAAAGTTCTTACTATCAAAGAAGTGATTTAAAATGAGTTTTTCGTTTTTCCTTTTCTTTTTTTTTTTCCTTTGTTTTTTAACATCTCGAAAGAAATATTTCAGATTTAAGGAAAAACAGGAATCACTTAAGTTTTTTAATAAATGCAGATAATTACAAAAATAAAGATTTTATTGACCCATTCACTGAAAAATCATACTGGATAGAGAGTGCATAACATTTCAAATCAGCACAGATGGTGATCAGTCAACAAATACATTTGTTGTAACATCTTAAATGAGTGGAATAATATAACATAAAAAAATATTTCATCAGTATGCTGAGGGAAATTAGCAAATAATTACAACATGAGTTTATTTAAACAACAAATATGGCACTTCAACAAATATACAGAGTGTTTCATGTTTATCCTGCAAGACCCTTATTTTTGCAAACATTCATCCCAGATGCTTACTTCCAATTGCAAAAATGCTCAAAATAAGATGCAGTTTTCAGGTAAAAAAATTTTGAAGTGAAAAAATACAAATTCAAACTTTTTATGCTGCCCCAACTTCCTCCCAATTATATTTCAAGAAATATTTTCCATTGAAAAATCTCCCCAACACAAAAAATTTGAGACATTTATCCCAAAATTCAAGGAGATATGCAAGTTTAAATCTTTAAGGGACAGTGCGGAAGATGAGATTGGAACATATCGCCCTTTTAAAAGAATAACAGGTTGTTGATGTAAAAAAAAACTAAAATATTCATATTCCTCATTGGTTTTTAAAAATAAAAATAAATGTTATGCTATGACAGATAAAAACGAACTACAAAAGCTCCTAAAATTTGAAAAAACACTTTCTGTACACATACAATTTTGAACCTTCTTCAGCAGCTACATTTTGCTTTAAAAGGTGTAATTGACTACTAGTATCCCAAAATTCAAGGATATATGCAAGTTTAAATCTTTAAGGGACAGTGCGGAAGATGAGATTGGAACATACCGCCCTTTTAAAAGAATAACAGGTTGTTGATGTAAAAAATAAACTAAAATATTCATACTTCTCATTGGTTTTTAAAAATAAACATAAATGTTATGCTTTGACAGATAAAAACAAACTACAAAAGCTTCTAAAATTCGAAAAAACACTTTCTGTACCCATACAATTTTGAACCTTCTTCAGCTGCTACATTTTGCTTTAAAAGGTGTAATTGACTACTAGTAAGAAGTGATTTAAATCACAAAACGCTGTGTTTCATATCTCCATGAATATGGGTCGTGCAACAGTCAATTTTCACGAAATTCGTGTTGGAATCATTTTTCAACGGAGATTATTTCACTAAATATAATTTTCAGGAAATGTGGGCCATTTAAAAGCTAGATTTCATATGTTTTTGCCAATTTTCTTTTTTGTTTCAAACTTTCAATATCTTAACTCTGCACCTTATTTTGAGCATTTTTGCAATTGAAAGTATCTAGAAAAAAAAATGCAAAAATTAAGATTTTGTAGATTAAAAGGGAACATCCTGTATAGATCAGAATAATCAATGATCTTGGTAACAACTTTAACAATAAAAGAAATCAAATATGTATTAACAGCTTAGAGATTGAAATTTCATAATGATAACACAGCAAAGTTCAATGCAATCAAATTTTGAGCCCTTAAAACGATTATTTCAAAAATTTCTGCTTGTAATGAAATTTACATAAATAAGTTGTAAAATAAATTAATCATGAATTATACAGAGCACATAACATTTAAAATCAGCAGATATTAATCAGTTAACAAACAGTAGTTATAATATCTTAAATAAGTGACATAATCACACATAAGAAATTTTTGCATGGAAATAACTTAAATATTTATTAAATTGATAGGGGAGAAAACTTTTCCATATTTGCCCCAGATGTGAACTAGGTATCAAAAGTTAACCTATGAGTCATGCAATACGCTGCCAGCTTAGTTATGCCTTAACCCTGGCTAAAAGGTGGTAACTTGCTGCTTAATATCGGATAGGTCATGATTAAATAGAGTTCCGAGTTAACCCCGGTGGTTGATTTCATAACATTTGAGGACATCAGTGGTTAGTCTGGTTAGTGTCCATAGAATATTTTTATGTATGATCGGGTTAACCAATAAGCTATTAGAACACTTCTGGTAAGTCACTGGTGACCACCCGCTGACCAATCGCTCTATTTGAACACAACCATTTAAAAAAACTAATAACCAGTTAACTTTATCAGGAGCATAAGGCAGTTTGCATGAAAAAGTTCACAAAATGGAGGAAGCATTAAAAAGCAACAGATAGAGGGCAAAAAAAAAAAACTAAAATACTACCAACTTCTGCACTGCAATGTAAATGATCAATAAAACTCTTTTCACTTTGATCCTTTTAGAGTATATACAGTGTGGTAGTAGGGGAGAGGAGGGAAAGCAGTGGAAGGCCTCTTCTGAAATATTTGCTAGTCATTAATGCAAATTTAATGTAAATTGGTTTTGGTTTCAAATAACTTTTTTTGGATTTTTTTTTCTGCTTTCTGAAATATAGGTGATAATAATCTAAGCTGAGCATTTTTGGCCTAACGAAAAATCATCAAGCATGAAACCTATCCTATCAAAGGAAGTGTGTCACCCCAAATATTTAGTTAAAATTACAGCACTGAGTTTATACTACCTTGGAATGCAGCTCGGCACATCTAAAAGGCACTAGAGCAGTCTGAGTAAGAGCACTTTATCTGGTGAAAAATAATAATAATAAATATTGTTTTCAAATCTGGTTCTCCTAGGTTTTACATATTTGTTTAAAGATCTCATTGCCTGCATTTTATCAGAGCAAAACTTATTACAATATAATATCACACAGGTAGATAAATCTTCCTAACAGTATACACTTGTACAATCTCTAGTAGAAAAGGAAGGAGCATTGGAAGTGCAGCAATTATATCGAAAGTTGAACTGCACAAATTTTGACAGGAGAAAAATGATTTAAAATATTCAAATCCAAATCATATTATATATTTCAGCAATTATGTTTCAGGAACTATATCAGCTTATTAGAAAAGAAAAGAAAATAGTAAAATAGATTAAATAACAGGAATTAGAAGAGGAAAAAAAGACAAAAATTTCAAAAACAATAAATAATTACCATTACAGTATTTTTAACTACTTTTGGGTGGTTTAATCACTTTTATTTTTCTTAAATATCTAACGATAAATGGAGCTGCGGAGAGTGTTATACCAATTCGAACAGGAGCAAACAACTTGTGGACCGCATAGGAGAGGGCGAATGTGCTTCCCCCTTGAGCTAACTTACTAGAAGTTACTGATTCGGAAAATCCAACATAGGTCAACAATTTGATAACATCAACACCACTGAAAATGGAAAGAAAATAATAAAATGTTATGAATACAACAGTTTCTTTCCACATAATACAGTAACCTCTTATTATATCACCCTTATTGGAAAAAAAACAAAAAAAAATGTCCTAAATTTTTTTTTTCAAAAAAAGTATGATATAACCAAGATTGTGAAAAAGTAATTATTCAATTGATGACCTGTGCACCTCACCTTGAAGAAGATTAGTTTATAATCATATTAGGAGGATATTTTTAATAAAAATGAAAGAAAATATGTTTACCGATTTTTCTTTTGAAATATATTTTTCTCCATAATCTTTCTATTGCTATATACTAAAATATTAAATGAAAGTTGTACTTTCCAGGTGGTTCATTTTGTAACATAAAAACATAAATTTCAAATTTTGACAAAAATTTATCTTATTAAAATGTTTTTTAAACTTTACAACGAATGGATATCAAATTTTAACCCACTTTAATGTTGAAAGGGGCCTGTGAACACCTGGCTAAAAGAAATTGTTTTCGATATCACCCAGCACCACAATAACTCAAACTATCGGAAAATGAAAGACAGTTGACATTTTCAGAAATTTTTGATATTCCCTGATCATTGTCCTTTTCTCCGACTGTTTAAGTTTGCCCGGTATATAGCAACCTTGGAATATGTTATGATTTAATAAACGAATAAATGAGAAGAGGAAATGAACGATTTCACTTTGTTCTGCAATTAACAAATTTTATATTTAACAGCTTTAATTGGAACTTTAAATTTTAGCGTTAAATTTAAAAAGCCCATTTAAAATTTTAGTCACGTTGGGAAATCCTACCTTTTTTTCTTTCCTAGTGTGATCTTTGTTATATTATTATTTTCCTTGATTTTTGGAGCTATTTATTTTTTATTAGAATCACCTATATGTTTAAAAATTGGTTAAAATATTGTTGGATAAGTGACGCGTGTAAAAATTTTACTATCTCATTTTACCTCATTTAAATACCAGATCTAGGGGAAGAAGCCAGGACCCTTTCTGGCTGACTCCCTAATTATTAAACTGGAGGGAGAAGAGAGGTAGATTAAACAGTTAAGGTATGTATTGGGAATTAGTAGCTAGGATCTGTGAGATTGTAGCCCTAAGTGAGGAGTTTTTCAATTGGTTTCTTTCTTGCTGAGTTGCTTAAGTAGAGTCCTTTTTTTTGAAACTTGAAAATCAATTCCATGAAAAGTAGGATTGTGTAAGTTTATATTCAAGAAATTAGCAAACCCTCATTTGAAATTACTTTAAAGTGAACTAAAAAAAAACCGTCATTTTTTTCTTATGATTTTATGCTTGTCTTAGTCACCAATTCAAAGTCAAATGTTATAGACATCAACTTAGTAATTAATTTATTAAAGTTGTAATTTTAGTATGAGTTATTGCTAAATTATGTATTTTGAAGATAGTTACAGTTTAAAGCCTCACTCCTCTTATGAAGACATTCCATGGGGTGACATGATAAGAAGGTTCAACTATTTGTGTTGATGAGGTGCATCTCGGGAACATTGCAAGCCCCAGACAAATAAAATTTGCCACAGAGATGTAATTTTCTTCCAAAGTTCATCTTGTGGAATGGAACAAGTTTAATATCTGTCATGATTTAAAAAATATGTTCAACACTAGCCTTTTGTACTAATCAATCTAGTACATGAAAACCAAAATGTTTACAGTTCAGTTTATCATGGTAAACATATCCACACCTTTCTTTTTCTTTTGCAAAAAAATAAAAATCCTAAAATGTTTTTTTCTTCTAAATTTTTAAGAACGAAAATTGTAGTCGAATTTTTGTATTTCTAAACTGAAAAATGTGTACCAAGAAGATACTAAAAGTAGCAAGATAGGGAAATATGACTGATTGGTCCACTTTTTAACTTTTCATTTTTTTTTATCTTATTAAAAAATTAAATTAGCAGTTTGATTTTTTATCATAAAGTTGATTAACTATTTCTCATCATGTCAGATTTTCATTTTTTTTTTTAAATCATCTACTCATCAACTTTTTGTGAAGTGCACCAATTAGCCCTGACTGTTAACTTCAAATTTGAAACTATACAACTGAGTCTTGAATAATATTGCTGCACAGTTGGAAAAAATTTACAATTAGTTTCTGAATACTCATATTTGAAACATATTTATTGTTTTGCCATTGCAACCCATTTTTTAATGGTTATTATGGACACTAATTTTAAGGCAAAGTGGCAGAAATTGAAAGAGATTATTACAGCTTCTACAATGAGGATAGTAAATCTAGTTACTTACTTTGAAATAGCAAGATAACATATTCCTAATGAAGTAAGTGAGATTGCCACATGGAATACGATGATAGTGGCTCCATAATCTTTGATGGCTCTCTTCAGCCGTGCTCTCTGACTTGGCTTTTTATCTGCTGAATCTTCAGATGTCGGCTGTAAAGTTTCTTTCTCATCTAAAATTTTATACCATAAATTTAGTTATTATTACTCTTACAACAAAACTCCAAAAATACACAGTTGAACCTTGTTAAAATGAACTTAAAAAGACGATCAAAATCAATTCATCTAAAACAACAAACAATAGGATGGGGATTGCTAAAGCTTGAAGCTAAAAATATTTGATAGTGGCCAGTAAACCCAAAAAAGTTAGTGGCCACTTTGGCGTTGTTGGTGGCCACTTTGAAACATGTTCCAAAACTATATAATCCCATTCCATGTCATTATGCATATAGTAATATAGCATTATTTACTTACATATATCTTGACTAAATTACTATAGAAAAGAAAAACGTTTACAAAAAACTTGAACCTTTTTTGAGAAATAGAATTATTCATTTTGAACTCTTAATAATAAAACATTATGCAAATAAAACAAAATCTAAACACACATGCAGACTTGAAATTTAATAAACATTTCATTTAACTTGCTCATTATCATAAATTTAATTATCTTTGACTATTTTTCCAGCAAAGTTTGATTGTATTTTCTATATTGAATTATGTATTCAGATGTTTTGTAAAGCAGATATGCTGATTTTCTCTCCAAGCTAACATCGACTGCCAGTGGTGATGATGATCATATTTTCCTTTCATAATCGGTGCGATGCACCTGCAATTTTTTTTTTTTTCAGAAAAAAAAAGTAGATCTCCAGTCTGGCTACCAATGTAACATTTTATGGTCGCCAAGAAAAATTTTTTGTTGCCACTGGCCAGTGACGACTACTAGTCTCAAACTTTAGAGATTGGGGGCAAACTTTAGGGCAAATGTAGAGCATCTTAGCAATAATTTGTTTATAAGCATGTTTGAATAAGCTATAATTTTAGGTATTATCATTGAAATTTCACGTGTTATTCTTCATAATAATAATAAAACAATAAACATCAACACAATTGAACCAACAAACAATAAATTAAAAATTATATTCTTTCATTCAAGTTTTTTTCAGCAATTTCTATTGAAATAAATTATAATGTTGTGAAAAAAAATCTTGCAGGCGGTAAATAAAGAATGCTTTGTGATAAAGTGTCGCTTTTTTTGGTCTCATATGGTCAAAGAATTATTTACTCCTTTATAAAACTTGTCATATTGCCAAAATGGAGGAAAAAACAAATATGGCAAGTGTCAATTTCTTCCTTTTTCAACCTATTTTAAGAAACAAACTCATTTTCTCTCTTATAACAAGTGGTCTTACTTTAGTTGTACTTATTTACCATGGATTGAGAAAAATTTCTACTTCTCATCTTTTACATAAAAATTCTAATCAGAGTCAGATTTGAATTAAAGTTTGGTTCACTATGGGATAAAAGATTCATGAGTAATTAGTTAAATTAAGTATGTGTATATTTCTTTTGAAAAAATCATGTTGCTTTGCTTAAAAATACAAACATAAGTCAATGAAGTCAAAGAGAAGGGGGATACTGGTACGTTAAACACAAAAAAAGGGGTGGGGGAAGCCGACCTCGAACTTCTCTTTCTCAAAGACTACACCACTGGCTAAGTACAAAAAGCGAAAAAGCAGTTGAGCATACCAGAGAAAAAGTAAATAATAGATTTAAATAGTAATTGCTGAAAATATATAAATTTAATTTGAAGGTATTTAAGTTTCAGGTTAAACACTGCAATCCCAACAGATGTAGAAATAAAACCCAGCTCTGAATCCAACTGAAATTATGAGTTTTGTTTGTCAGGAAAAAGAAATTTATTAATAAGGAGCATGTTCATACAATTCAAGCTGCTAATTAAATTTTACAAAAATAAAACATTTCTCACGGTATCTCATGAGAATATGACTTGGAGTAGAATGAAGAGTGGCTTCTATACTTTTTTAAAAGGGAAAAAAAGTTCCAAAAACCAAAACATGTTCAAACAAAATCTTCTCTAGAAAATAAGTGTCATTTTACATTGTTGAATTGACTTTGACCTACTAATTTATTAACCAGAGAAAATCTTAAACTAAAATGAATTTCAGAATAAAATGCATAAATTACTTGCGATAAATAGGATACCGTAGAGAAAACCTCATTGCATAGCTGGATAGCATTGAAAAAGAATAAACTACAAAATTTACACAGGAATTACGATTGAATTTACCTTTCCCTGAAGAGAAACACCTTTCATTAAATTTCTTTAGTGGAGCTATGGTACTGCTTTTACAATAAAGTTTTTCCCTGTTGACATATCCACCGGGGTGGTTTGACATGAAATGATAACAAGCAGTTTTTCTAATAAAGTTCCGCTGGGAAATTGAATATCTAGTCACTCTGCATACTTGAGAAATGAAAGCCATATTATCTAACCTTAATAAAAAGTTCACAGCAAAAACAATTGTAGATTACATAGGTTAATCAGATATTAAACGCATGAAGAGCTGATTTCTTTTTTCTCATTAATGCATTGTTTGTTTACTTCGTCTCCTAACTGAAGTTAAAGTTGTAGTTCGAAAAGATCAAGCTGATATCATTATTTTTTTCATGCTCTGCCGCCATTTAAGTTTCACTAACTGCAACTGTAACTGTTGTTTGTGCTCCTTCCGAGTTTTTGCAGCAGTAGTCCTGAATTGACCAAATTATCATTATTTTTCATTAAAATTTTCACTGTTTTTAGTCTTTCCTTAAATTTTCTTATCGGAAGTGTTGTAGGTATGATCAATGATGTGTATTCTTCCTAATTGTTTCATATTCATGTATATTCCTTTCTTAAATTGCCGAATTAAGTCTTAGCAAGAGTGATTTCATAACCCCTAATATTTTCAATATATTTGATTTCAAATTTCCTTTAGTGAAAACTGCATGTTGTGTCATATTCACATATCCAAGCGTGATTAAAACTTTCTCTGTGAGTTTATTAGCTTTCGCTTAACTTTTCTTCAATACATCTTCATCAGAGCTATATTTTAATTTATTGTCTTTTGTTTTAACCTTGCTTATGCTTAATTCCTTACTGTCGGAACTTTTCTGATTTTGATCCACTAATGTGCAGCTTATTTTTACTAAAATAAAACGAAGTCATTCAATCATAGCATGCCTATACTGTGTAAATATTGTGCTGAAATTGTCTGTTGGAAAAAAAAAAAACTTCCTAGATAATATATTTTTTAAGAAAGTATAACTATTCTGAAAGAAAAAGCTCCTTGTCCCAATAGTACAGAAGGGGATAATCTCCTAAAATGAGTGATTAAGAGCATTTTTCTAAAAAAAACTTTTTGAAAATGATTAAAATAGATTATCAGGAGCAATAAGAGGTCACTGTGGCCTCACAAAAGAATTATGTATGTAACAAATTAACTGCTGACGATTTTGTAAACTTGGAGTCAATATTGCAACCAGTGGTGTATTTATGTATGGGCTTAATGGGCAGGGCGGCACTTTTTCCATGCAAAGTGAAGAATTTTTTTTTTTCCAAATTTTTAATTCCTGCTCATCTTTTTTTGTTCAGTCATAAACCGAAGACAAAGTATTCAAACAGGGTTCCCACGGTCCTTAAAAGTCCTTAGAAACTCCTTATTTTTCAAAATGAAAAATAAGGGCCCTTAAAAGTACTTATTTTTTATTCAAGGTCCTTAAAATTATTTTTAAGTCCTTATTTTTCACTACTGATAGTAGTTTAATGATTTGAAATTGCTAGCAAGAATGAAAAAAATATTCTTTCAACTTTTCCTTTTTACTGCATTGGGATCCTGTGTTGAAATCTAAGCATTCTCAATAAGAACAAAGAAAACAAGTGCATGTGGGGAGAGGGGGTGGAGGTAGTTGTCTAGAAAATATCCACTCACCATTTGGAGTTTGAAAAAAGTGGCAATTGAAAAAATAAATGAACTAATAGATGCTTAGTAAGAAAAAAAAAACTTTACAATTTTTTGGTCCTCTTGTATTTTTCAGTCTGTAATCAATATTACAATGATTTATTTTAAAACAATGGTGCTCAACCTTCTTTAACTCGGAGGTCACACCTCATTTTAAGACGAAAGAAAGTTCAAAGAAGGATAGTCATTTGAAGGTTTGATAAATCCTTTTCAACTAGTTCTTTCAGAGCAAAATGTTTTTAAAATTAAATACTGACATACAAATTAATACAAATACAAATGCAACGACCAGCAGCAGGCTCTGGGCCCAACTGGGCTGGTCCTAGTCAAATTAAAGACTCCAATGAAGATCAATGGCCCTCTTAAAGCTATCTACTCGATTGCTCCTTACCGCCTCTTCTGGTAAACTGTTCCAAGTTCCCCTACCCTGCTAAAATAGTAATTTTTTGGATTTCCAGATTAGCCTGAGATTTTAACAGTTTAAAACAATGTAAATACTGAATTTTCAATGAATTATTTGTCTGGCAACAAACATTTTTTTCCAGGAGCTTAAGCCTTTAGTATTTTTGATCTCTAATCATATTAAAAGCTTTTTTGATAGCATTGTAAATCATGAAAAAAGAAAGAAAATTACTAAATAAAGAAAATTACTAAATAAAAACTGTTGTTTTCACAACTTAATTCTTATTTTACTATCATTAATTTTTGCAACTATATCTTAGAAACCAGTTTCTCAATATTAGGATAATGACGTAAGCAGCTACCTGGGTCAGCTTTGCAAGCTGTAGGCACCACTTTAAAACCATGTTTTTCAACCCATGCTCTAGGCATACATTTTGCCTCATTTGATCGCATTATTCAGCATGCCAATCAATGCAATCAAATAAAAATATTTTGTAATTGAAGACTTGCACATTCGCGACTAATTGCTAACTGTAATTGCTTCCACTCGAAAATTTTTATCCATTTGCATCTGCATTGATTCACGTAAAAATTATCGTTGACTTTCACTAATGACTTCAATGTATTGAGATTTTTGGAAATAATATAACAGTAGCTAAGTTTGTTATATTTTGTCATAATTTGAATTTTCAGCTAAAATTTGCAAAGCATTTCTCAGATAATTGAAATTTTCTTTTCACAAAGCACTAATTGAGACAATTCTTGATCCCCCCCCCCCCCTGCAAACATTGCATTCAGTGAGTCATGTCACGGAAATTCATGGATTTCGAACTCTAATTGTAGCAGCTACCTTGCATTTTGTAAAAGTTTGTGTTTGAAGTGTTGCATAAATCTCTTACATTTATCCAAATTGTCTTCTTGAAATTATTTTTAATAAAAGATAATCTTTGACGTGAAAAATTCTTCCACTTAGACTATTTTGGAGGAGGAGTTTTTGAAAACTTTGGCATATCTGTCCTGAATTTTAGCCCCTGGATATGTAGTTTAGGAAAGTGATTAATTCACTTTTACAAAATTGAAGTTTTTATCTTAATTTTGCCAAAATCTAACTGTAGGGTGGGTAAGAGTAATTTGGGTATAAAAATGAACTACTTTGAGCTTTCCAGTCCTGTAAAAAAAAAAAATTATATGTATATATTTTTCTTTTTCTTGTTTCATCTTAGCATTGTGACTTTCTAGAATAGTTTTTCACAAATTTCAAGTTAATAGATGCATTTGTATATTAATGGCTAATTAAGTTTCACTATTACCTAAATTACCCCGTGGACGGGGGAATTTGGGTATAGTAATGGTTAGAGAGCAAAGCCTGGTTTTTAACAACTACCCTACTTAATTTTTTGAAACTTATATTGAATGTAGGTATAATATAAATAATGAATAGTATAAATACTAATTTTTATGAGTATTAAGACAAATTTTAGGTTATAAAAAAAGTCCAGGTTACAAATAAAACAAATTCTAGGTTACATACAAAAAATTGCACAAAATGACTAATCAATTGTGGGCAGTAGTTTTTTGTGAGAGAACATTCAAGCAAATTTAAAAAATCTTCCATTATAGGGTAGATGCTCCAGTTATGACCACTTTTAGAGAAAGTTTGGAAAAGAAAATTTATAGTAAATGACTAACTGCAGTGTATTTATTCATGTAAATATCATTATTTAGTACATTTACTTGGCTATGTAACCATGTTAAAATATTGGGATAGAACATTTTAGATTTTGAGTTAAAAATTGCCAAACATTTTTTCCCAATTTGTACCAGTTATGGCCACCTCTGCACCAGTTATGGCCACATTCATGTACCAGTTATGGCCACATCAATATAATTTCTTTAAAAATATGTTTAGAAACTCAAGAAAAAATTTAAGTACTATAATGTAATGTAATGTATTATTTGTATGTAAATATATTATTTTTAAGTCAACTATAGGATGAAACTAAATGTTAGTTATTTTTTTAAGTCACTTGTAAGTAAGGGGCCTTCTCAGATGTTTTATTTTGTGCAGTTTTTTTTTCTCTTTCATTTCTAAGAATATTTTGCCTTGATCAAAGGTAATTACACTAGGTACTCCTTAAAAGCTTCTTTTTTTCCCCCAGCTGCAACAGGTTGATCACCAGGCCATAAAAGAGAATTGTTTATATCAGGAATAATTTACGTCTATTCATGTTAGACTATGATTCACATTAGAGTTAAAAACGTGCAAGTCTGCTGCATTTTTTTAATTTATCCTCTGCCGATTTTAGCTTTTTTTAAAATCATGATCTTTATTTTCAAACTAATGTTTTGGAAATAAATCCTTCTATTCCACTGGATTAGCAGCGCTTTGAAAATAAAGCCAGGAGAGAGTTGCCTTTTTTTTTGGCAGGATAGTGATATTTTTATCATTGAAGGCCTGCTGGCTAGGCCCAGAATTATATTTAAGGTCAAGAACATTATTTTTCTCTTCTAACCTCTTAACTCAATTACACAGTATAGGTAGAATTATTCTAGGAAAAAATAAATGAAGGATTACTTTAATTTGAGTCGGATAACATCGGAAAAAGTATTTGTGACAAATAAAAAAACTTTGTAAGTCGAATGATTTTTGTGTTATCTTGATATTGTTAGATGATACATGATATTGTTAGTAATTTGGAGAGTCACCCATACTTCAAGTTATTTTATTTGCAAACAATTTAAATGATGAACTATGTGGCCATAACTGGTACATGTAATAGATTTCGTGCTCCAGTTATGGCCACCCTCTATTAAATATTAAAAATAACTATTTTTAATGTAAAATCAAACTAGAACGAAAGCTTAGTTCATACAAGCAAATGTCAATCAGTTTTGAGAACAATTTCTGTTTCTTCAAGTCGGATTTTAAGGGAGTAGAAAATCCTTGTTCCTTAACAAAAATCTTAACAGCTATGAGCAAAAAACACATTCTAAAATATTTATTTTTCTTGAAAGTCACATGTTCTAAAAAAACGAACAAATGGGGTTGCAAATAATAAAGAAGGGTTTGTTTTTGCAATAAAATTGTACCTGATTGGTTATATAAATATAAAAAGTTAAGTATTTGAGAAATTGACAGGAAGTGGCCATAACCGGTGCAGTGGCCATAACTGGAGCATCTACCCTAGTCTGGAACAGGAAATGTATCTGAAATCTGTCTTTATTTAACCCGTTCAACATCATCCTCGTCCTGGAAAATGTAACGTTGACTGTCACCTTCACATTTCCTTAAAAATTTAATGCTATAACATTCTGGACTTTTAGGGTCTTGGGCAATTATTTGCCCCCTGAATTCTTTTTGAGTTTTCTCACATTCACTCTGATATTTTACTTAAACCAGTGGTCGGAAGTAGCGCGCTACAAGTAGCGAAACTACTATAGTAGCTACATTTTTTAGTAGTTTGTAGTGTAGCGCACTACTTTAAAAAAAAAGTAGTGTAGTGAGTAGAGCGATACAAAAAAATAGTAGTTTGTAGCGATTTCTGGAAACTACTTTTGAATTTAAAAAAAAAAAAAAATTCAAAAAAGAGAACGTAGGAAAAAGCAAGGTTTAATTGACTCTGACTGGTGCATATCTTGCACGAGTACAGCAGCGGACGCAATGACAAATAACAACCCAAAAAAATATGAGCTTCAAAAAATTTTCATGTTCCTAAATATTCCTTGTCAAGAAATTAAAAAAAAAAAAAGGTTGAACTGTTTCAATCTTTCAACTTTTGAATCCGTTCTTATGGTGAATATTCGCAAAAATTGTTAAAAAAATCTAAAAAGGGCAAATTTCAACAAAAAAAAAGAAAAGAAAAGAAACAAAAAGGAAAAGTAACAAATAGATTCAAAGACAATTCCTAGTTCTATTTCTTATTCAAATGAGTTAATTTATCAATGTAAACCACTTTTCGAATTTTTTCGATCAATCCTCAAACGGTGTATGTTTTTTAATTATTTATTTTTTAAAAAGTAGCGAAGTAGCGACTACAATTCAAAAGTAGTTTGTAGTAGCTACATTTAAAAAAAAGTAGTTGTAGTTGTAGTTAACTACATTTATGACAAAGTAGTTGTAGTTCGCTACAAAAGAAATGTAGTTTTTCCAACCCCTGACTGAAACCCATGATCCTACATGGTTTGTAGAAGGCTGGGAAAGGATATCTTCACTTTTAACTTTTGTTTTCTCGAACTGACTCATCTTGATAGTTTTTGTAGGTTTTTTCTTTAATTTAATAGGTTTCTCTGAAAGCTCTTTGAATCTTATAGCTTTAGGCACAATAGTGGGCTTCTTTTTTTGCTTTTGTAGTCCATTAAAATAATCATTTGTCCTTTTGATTGGTAAATGAACAGTATACCCAAATTACCCTGTGTTTTTAAATCATTAATTACATGAAAACTAATAGTGATAAATTTTTTAACTTAATGACAAATTAGAGTAGACACATGTAATGTATACATAACTGAATTTGAAAAACATAGAGTCACATGTTCATTCGCAACACTATTTGGAAGTAGTTGGTTTGCATTACACTGCCATCTTCAAAAAGTTTAATTTATTTTTTATCAATTTCAATAAAAGTGTTGGAAACATTTTTTCAGCATTTTCTCATAGGTATTTCGGATGTTTATAACTGTGAATTTTTGTAGGTTATCTCAAATGATTATTTTTCATTTTGTTCAATGAAATGTAATTTATACCCAAATTCCCCCGATTACCCAAATTACCCCGACCCACCCTACTAAAGTAAATAGAAGTAGCATCGAATTAGAATGCCTTGCCTTGTATTGAAATCCGTTTTAGCTTTTTTGCTTCCTTGAGAAAAATAGTAAATTGACCCTTTTTCAGGGCCGTCGCGAAGCAAGTTCGGTTGGGGGGGTGTTGAGATTAAATTTGCCGACTGACTCCCAGCGTTTTGTCGACTTATATGAGTGAAATTTGATCGGTGATTTTCAAACCAATGGGCTCCATAAATCAAATAAATTGAGGATGTTAATTTTCAGAAAAAAAAAATGTAACATTAAAAAAAAAGTCATGATACATTATGAATGCACATCAATTTCACGTAGAGATGCAAAAAACCCGTAGTTTTTGAGAGCCGGGAAAAAGCCCGGGAATTTTGGGGAATAAACCCGGAATTTTGGGGAACATTGGGAATTTTGAATGTAAACAAACATAGTAATTTTTTACATAGTTGTTATGCCTAATGTATGAGTAAGAAATAAAGACTTCGTCATTATTTGAGTTAAAAATGCAACAACTTTCAAAACAATACTGTTATTAAGTGTCACTACCTTTGGAGTGCTTAAAAAAGAGAGAGAGAAAAAAAATAATACTAAAAAAAATTTTTCATTTGATAAAAACCACTCAGACAACCCTGTCTATTGGAATAAAGTAAATAACGTGATGTTTTAAAGGAGGTCAAATATGTGACGTTGAAAAAACTTTTATGTTAGTTATCTAAAAAAAATTATGTTAGTTACATAAAATACTAAACATTTTATTTAAAAAAAACCATCAATAAACAATTGGAGAAGCAATGATTGCAAGAGATAAGCAATTAGTTGCAGTTTTAGAAAGCAAACTCAATAAACCATCTTAATTTGAAATTATACCCCGTGACAAAACAAACTCAAGATAGGGTGGCCTCTTTCACTTATTATTTTGAAATATTTTTCTGATAAACAATTCCATAAACTGCAAAACATAACTACAGGAAATGTCTTTTGAACATGTCTGATTACGGTAATAAATACAAATTTCAAAACCAGAATTTCTTAACACTTTGAAAATTCCCAAAACTCCCGGGAATTTTCAAAATTCCCTTCCCAAAAAACCCGTTTTTTTCCCGGGAATAAACTGTGTTTTTTCCACCCGTTGCATCTCTAATTTCACGACATTAACACTGGTTCATCAACCATATTGCTCTGAAATTTTCTAAAAAATATAGGATATAACTTCGCTTGCACACCCTGGCTTTTAAGAGTGTGCAGAGTTGTCGGGCGTCATTTTAGACGTTAAAATAAAAAGCTTTTTTTGTTAAGACGCAATTTCAAGTTATTTCTGTAAGGAAGGAGCATTAAGAACTTGTTTGATTTGTGGATGCTCGTCGACAAAGTTTCGAAATAGAAGCTCTTTAAACGCATTTTTGATTGTACATGAAAAATGTTTTGATATTGACGTCTTAAAACGCAATTTCGGACTATATGCTGACGCTTTAGGGAAGGAGGTGGTTGCTCTCTTCGGATGTGTTTGTGTGTGTGTGTGCGTATTATTATTATTATTTTTTTTATTAGCTATGACAAATTGCTATATGTTTCTTTTTGGACCTCAAATTGCAAGCAGTTCCTCTTTCAAATTGGCAGTTTTCCAGGTTTCTAGATCACCATTTTTTTGCCTTGCTAATCCATCATACAGGATTTCTTATGCTAGTCATAGTGGCGTAATTTACTTGGCAATCGATTTGGCTAGCACCAATTTGGCTAACATTACACAAAAATGCCTAAATTTGCATTTCTGTTGCCAATTTGGAAAGTTCTCTGTGGGCCTGTGGAAATCCTTGGGTCTCTCTCAGCACTTCCTACACTATTGAAGATTGGCCAAACAGCGTTTTTTAAGACTTCTGTTTTAAAAATATTCCGAAATAACCCTGATCATATTGGACACTACTAGAAAATCTGCTTTATTAATATTAGCTGAGTGAGGGCTTCCTTAAACAAATTCAAAAAAAAAAAAAAAAATGTTTCAGAAAAGTATTAAAAAATATTATTTGAGGAACTTTTTTTACTTTTGCTTTTCTGGGGACTTAGTCCCCTAAATGTAAAATTGTAACTTCGTTCATGCCCTGAATCTGACACGAGTTTTTAATTTCAATTTCCTGTATTTTTTTTATTACAGAATTAAACAGCAAAATAGTTAGAATACAGCTGACTTTTAAACATTTCGAACACGGCAGAAATAAAACTTATTGAATAAGAATTATTTAAGTTTCTTAGCTATCTCAACCCTTTGTTATCGGAAGAAAATAGAAAATTAAAAATTTCATAAAAAGACCCTTTTGGGGCACAAATAAATACCAGGGGAAGGGGCAAAGTGAAATGATAAAATATTTTCAGTTTGCAGCGCCACTTATCAAGCAATCTTTTAACTGAGTTCCTGAACAAATAGTTACAAATACAAATACAAATACAAATGTGGCGACCAGCAGCAGGCTCAGGGCCCAACTTGGCTGGTCCTAGTCAAATTAAAGACCCCAATGAAGATCAATGGCCCTCTTAAAGCCATCTACTCCATTGCTCTTTACCGCCTCTTCCGGTAAGCTGTTCCAAGTTCCCACTACCCTGCTAAAATAGTAATTTTTTCGAATTTCCAGGTTCGCCTGAGGTTTAAACAGCTTAAAACAATGACCCCTTGTCCTGCTTTCCTTGCAAAAATCCAACCCTGCAACATCATTCATTTTAATAAATTTAAATAACTGAATCATGTCCCCTCTGGTTCTCCGTTGCTCAAGACTATACATATTAAGCATTCTAAGTCTGGAATCATAGTCTAAATTAGAAAGTCCATTCACTAACCTTGTAGCCCTCCTTTGTACCCTTTCCAATAAATTAATGTCTTTCTTCAGATAAGGAGACCAAAACTGAACAGCATACTCCAAATGAGGTCTTACCAAACTTCTATATAGAGGCAGAAGAACTTTCTTAGATTTGTTTGAAATAGATCTATTAATAAACCCAAGCATCCTATTGGCTTTGTTACTAGCTATGCTGCACTGTTGACTGGACTTGAAATCCTGATTTATTAAGACACCTAGATCCATAACATTATCTGCCCTACTAATGACTGAACCCTGTAAATAATAGCTTGTATGCTTATTTCCATGACCGAAATGCAGCACTTGACATTTCCCAACATTAACTGCCATACCCCACTTGTCTGCCCATTTAGTAATATGATCCAAATCCTGTTGCAGCTGATTTATTTGTTCGTCATTTTCTACAACCCCCATAAGTTTGACATCATCGGCAAAACAATTCATGTATCCAGAAACATTTGAAATTTGTTATGAAATCACGAAAGTAGTTTCTCATTTATTAATTAATTCATTTACATTCTTATACTTAATTACTCACTTGTTTACGCATCCATTCATTTATTTTCTTATTCATTCTCTATTTTATTCACTTATTTATTTTTTCCATATATTACTTTATTCA